>QVRM01005796.1:0-159179 GCA_003439945.1 Dermanyssus gallinae | reverse complement strand
CACTCTAACAAAAAATGCCGAACTGATTCTGTAATAGATGACCTAAGCTTGACTTCGATTGTGTCCGGCCGGTCCGCCTCTTACTAGCACGTCCACGACAAGCAAAGAACACGCATCACATATGTTGTGAAGCACTTTCCTAGCTCTGTAAAACGTGCAGCTGATTATGTTTAGTTAAATTAATTAAAATTCTGGTTATTATTTTTAAAACTGCTTGAGTTACCACCCAGTAAAACTTACACCTATTGGCGACAAATACATTTGCTAACTTTGCCTAGGAATCGCGGAGCTGAGTTTTGTGGCACATGTAGTAAAAGACAACTCCATATTGTGGGAGTATAGTGGGCCAGACTGTGCCAGTTTAACTCTCATATAGCCGTTGTAGCTTGTATAGCTTGCCCATGAGATCAGAAAACGCTGCGATTTTTTGGACTGGAAAGGAGAAGCGGTGACAAGCTCCGCGGTACTCTGAAAATCCAGTAACTCGCAAAACAAATAAAGGAACACGTGCGTGGATTAATACTCTCGTACCCCTGGTTATATATATTCATATATATAAATTAAAAAAGGATGTATATAAATATATATGCATTTTTATTACCTTCATATTACATTATTTTTGAAAACTCAAGCATTGTAAGATGCAGTTTCAATAATAAACCACGTTGTCAATCAATCAATATGTAGTGTACTTAACGCCTTGAAAATTCTCAGTAGTCTTAACATTCGCTCAGTTAAGGGATGTAACGATACATCTGACCTACTGGCGTTTTTACCAGCCTAATGTCGGCAATAATCAACTCTGTCTAGTTGCACTGTTAAAGCTGTGTGCTTCACCGACGCTCGGCCAGTATCTACTAAAGTTGTTTTATTGGCTCGCGAATTGTTAATTAAAATTGTATATATGTTTGATTTCGCAAGGACGTTTTGTAACGCTATTCGTCACCACTGCATTCACTCGTTTAGCACAAGAACGTCTGAACTTGACTTCTTTCACATTCTACCAAACGTGTGGGGAAGCACTAGGCGAAAACGGTTCCTCATAAGTGCACTTAATACACTTGCGTCGAACAACAAAGAAGGATGTTCTTTGCATATACATTATCACAAGTACAGGTGCATACGTATGCAAATAAACGACTAACCAACTTGCGCACTATGTGCGACGTTCTGATATGTGCCTGTACTGTCATTGCCTTTCGATATATAAAAAAAAGCGCAAAACTTTCTAGCCCACTTCTTACATGAAATGAGAAACTGATACCGTACGTGGCACCCCATTCTATTGTATCTACTGGCTATATTGTCTAACACATTTGTCAACGTAACTTGACGGAACTCAACCTTTTTTTGGCGCCGACTTGACGGAACTCAACCTTTTTTTGGCGCCGATAGAAATGAGCCAACACCATATCTCGACAAGAGAGCAAAAGCGATCAAGACCCGACCCGACACTCTCGAGATACGAAGCAAAGTGGACGGCTGGCTGTATTATAAACTGGTCTCCAGAGTGCACTCCAGAGCAGGGCTGGTGTCGATGGCAGGTCGCTCTCGTCAGGTCTGCACAACAAAATGGCCAGATATCCGAATGCGCTCGGAGCTTGGCACCTCCTTAACGAGGGCAGCGAATGAAGCGAAATAAGTATATACATATCTAGTATAAGATATATATATATATATATATATATATATATATATATATATATATTATATATATATATTATATATATATATATATATAATATAAAAGAGAGATACCGTTGAGTAGAAGGAGAGAAGACAATATACCACACGGTGCTCGCTTCAGTCCACCACGGTATTACAGCGCTGCCAGTGCGGTCACCGAGGTAAGCCAACACGGCTGTAAGGGTAACGAAAAATTAGATAGGCCGGTGACGCGTCGCCGTCTATAGGCTAACATAACGCGAAAAGCAGTCCCATAGACGTTAGTTCTTGGCTGAGAGTCAGCCCCGAAAGGATTATTATTATTATTATTTTTAGGTAGGAAGAGAACGGTCGGTGACTTGCGTCTAAATGTAGGTAGAGGCGCGTGCTAGACTATTCTGCTGGCGTCGACAAACGTTTTTTTGGGGCGGGCGGATTATATAGAGAACGATGGGTGTTGTGCTACCACAAATAACGATAGTCCCAAGCCAAAAGCCGTCGCTGCATTTCGCCGCGGCTGAATGCAGAACCTATTATTATTATTATTGTTATTATTATTATACGATCTGCTCGTCTATAAGCTACCGCCCATTGCAAACCTTTCCATCTTTATAGAAATACAATGCATTACACCCCGCTGACCACACTGCTGTGCGCAGGCTAACATAACGTACAAACATCTACATACATGTGTCACATAAAGAGATGTACGAACAAATGTATTATACTGTGACAATCATACTATAATACAATAGTTGTCTCATGAGGCGCAGCTGCGCTCAGCAACGAAAGAAACTGCGACTGATTTAGTTTGAGCGTCCTGCCTGGGCATCCGCCGTGGTGCAAATTGATCAGTGATAAGCCCCGAACGAGCCGCAGGCACTTCGGTGTTTTTAAATGCGGTCAAGCAGTCAAGTTTCGTCGTTACGTAGGAGGGACGAATATTCATCTAAGAATCTAAAGGTTTTCGAAAAAACGTCGTGTCGAATGAGCATCTCTGGCACAACAACCGCAACCGTATACTCTAGACTGCAACTCTTTAAACTATTGTATTATGTTTCTTCGATTCTACTGGAGTGGACTTGGTGCTAGAGAGGTCAAATGTACGATTTTTATGCAATGTAGGCTTGAATCCAACATCTGACTGAAATTGAAATTGTACGTAATGTACACTTTCTTCTTCTTTTTTCTCTGCTATGTCGGCCTGTCTGTCTTACTTCTAAAGCGGGTATACGGTGGATGCGACTTGGCGTTTAGAACGACGTGTACACATAACCGTTGAGCGTTCGAATTGGTTCAGCGGGCACCAATTAGCCATTGGACGAATCCAACTAAATGAAGCTCTATTGGAAAACTTTCATGTGGGTAGTAGCAGTAATGCATTCCTTAAATCAGTTTCAATCTTTTTTGTCAATCTAATGGCGGTTAATTTCGCGGCGTCAACGCGAGTCTTCTAATTCTGTTGTATCGACAATCTAAACGTCAGTTACATCTAAGTGGCTAAGTGAGTGAGCACAATAATGCAAGTATATGAAATATTTGTTCGTTGAATCACAACGATAGTTCTACGAAAACTTATTGAAAGCTTCAGAACTCTAGCAGTGCGTTGGCAGCGAGTGACGCTGCCGTCGCTGTCCCGTTACGCGTTAATTCTCCTAATGCCAATCAGCCTGACAATTGTTACGACAATTGTAGAGTTCGAGAATGCGTGCGTACGCTGGTGTAAGCTTTAAATTATTGCCAATGTTTCGACCCAATTCTAGTGGTCTATCCAGTGACCTACTTGTTGCACCACAGCCGCAGCTACTAACACGCTTTCAGTCCGGTGTACTTACTGCACACATAATGTGTATGTATAGTAAAGACAATATAGACTGGTTGCAGCACGTAGCGGCGTATGTGCTGTAGAGAGTCAGCTCTCCAGGCCAGGCTCCTGAGCCAGGTTCAATTAAAATAGCTCCAACGGTTCCCAATATGACGCGCAAGGCTGTAGAGAGTGCGAGCCCGAGACGTTTTCGTGGCCTTTCACGGTAGGAACGCAACACGGTGCGGTGCCACTCTTATTCCCATTCGCAAACTTGATCTGCTTGCTCGACCAGGTACTACAGTTGGAGGGAGAAGCTGCTCTTAATACGCATTAACACAAACGGAACGTGCAAGTCAGGCTGAGAGGCCTGCAAGAGGCACCCAGAAAATTGAAAAATGACCGTAGCTGGTACAGCGGGAAGAAGGAGTAGTGAACGAAAATCATAAAATGGCGACGACTCAATGGCGTTGTGAAAGATCTGAAAGAAAAAAACAGCAAAATATGGAGAAAGACAGAGAGAGCGAGGGGGAGAGCGAAATAAAGAGGGAGAGAGAGATAAGGGGACCTCGACAAAGGAGTCTCGCTTTTCTAAGAATATTCAAGTTTCTGCTGGGTGCCTTCTCGTTGTCCAGCCTAGACACGCCGGGTGTGCTAAAGAAAGATAGTGGACTGGGTGGGCAGGCCCGAGGCCCGACGCATGGAGTATACGCCCCCAAAATAGAAAACTCCAGGATGCGGCAACCGCAACAACAACTACCACAACAACACCAACGACTACGGCCGCAGCATCAGCATCAACAACCCCGACAACAGTGACTACATCAGCAGTCGTGGAGAAGTTGTAGAAAGGCTATGAGAGAGGAAGCACGTTCTGCCGTAACGGATATGCGCAACTTTTCGCTATTTACCTCGCCCTCGTACTCTGTGGCCTCGTTTGAAACGGCTTTCTTTGGCGGCCGTGGCAGACAGTCGGAGTCGGTGTAAGTCTGGCGCAGCAAGCCAAACAGAACGCCTCGATATCTGTCGTGCGTGCAGCGAGTTCTATGAGGGAGGTACCGAGAAGCCACGGCCTATCTTAGACCGCGTCGAGCGAGCGCTGAAGCGCGATGCACTCAAGGAAAACCGTGGCGCTTGCCTAATTAATAAATATATGAACTAACAATTGCATCCATAACTATGTGCGCTGAGCCACAATGAACTACAAAGCGTACCACAATGAACACCAAAGCCATAAGAGAAAACTGAGGTCATGCGAGAGACGCTCCTTGTTTCGACGTAATACTTTTACTTCTGTATTCGTCTAGAATACGACAACTACACAACACAATCGTTGTGTACTAATTATTCAGTTTCGCTGTCTCAAAGATAGCCTTCACGCGCATCCGATCTAGTTGAGTATTAACTCATTTGTGCAAACCTGAGGGTAGTCGGTCCTAGATTTAATGTGAAGGTATACTTATGCAACAGCAACTAATCTAATAGAAGACCATACTAACTATTTGCACTCATTGGCATGTCCTGCTCTTCTGCAATTTATATTATCCGAAATAATTTAAGGCGCAAATCCGCGTGGTCTACTCCATATGTAATTCATCGTCTTCTCTACCGCTTGTTGTCGTATTTGCGTTGGAACTGGTCGGGTCTTTGTAGGAAAAAAAGCAAAGCAATGAAGCGTATCACAGCTTATCAAGCCTCGTGTTTGACGGGCGAAGCGGTTTCGGCGAGTTGTCATACGACAAAACGAGAGAAACATCCACAAATGAATAGCTGGTACAATGGCGTCTGAATATAGGACTTGGATGTTCGCAAAATAATCAAATATCTCTAAAGTAACCTAACAAACGTTTGTGCTTAAAATTTTTAGAAATCGTTTTTTTTATACAGATATAATGCCATTTTTAATAAAAAATACGACATCGGCGAAATAGTAACCTTTTTGGTCCTGCTGTGTGCGGGGCACAGAGTTCTTTTCAGCAATTTTTGCACATAAATCAGACTCAACTACATTAACACACGTTTCAATGCTGGTATCTAGTTCGCTGATGGTGGTAGCATTGTTAGTGTACACTTAGTGTATACTTTTCAAAATAAAACCACATGAAAAAAGTCGAACGGCGTCATATCGCAAGACATCGAAGTGAATTTCCCCGTTACGCGAGATATGGCTTTCGCCACTTTATCTTCTGCTGTTTCCGCAAGGTTTGTTCCAAACGTTCGGTAACTGGTGATGTTGTCTAGTCTGAGTCGGATTGCTTCCACTGCTGACAAACAACCCACTAATAGGTATACGAATCGGCTCCGTGTTTAACGCAGCAGTTAGACGTATGCTAAAAAGCACATATCTTGAGTTGTGAAGAAAACGAGTCGGTCGAGGAGGGGTACAACCGAGATCGCATCTATCCAGAAATCGACATCACGTAAATCGTGTTTCTGTACAGGAGGGAGCACGCTAGCTGGCTTGCTCGCTGGCAGGAACCGTATTAAATAGTAAGTAAGTAAAGTTTTCGGGCTGACCCTCAGCCAAGATCTAACGTCCACGGAACACATTGCTTCACAGACGGACCCCCATAAATACAAATGTGCAACGATGGGGCACGAACCCGCGCACCTATGTGTCTCCTCCGGTTGCGAGGCGCAGACCTAAGCCACCACGCCACCGGGCTCGACGTATCAAATACTAGTAAATATATCGTGGTAATACAAGCCATTGTGATAGCTTTAGCCGTGGTGACCAATCGCTCGACCCTGTCTGGCTATCCTTCTATATGTTTAGACAACACTTCAGGTAATCCCTGTTATGGAGATGGGACGGCTCAGCCTTTGGCGGCAACGGACATCGGCAAAAGAGGAGTATTCGTCATTTCTACATATACGCAAGCACGCAAAGTGTTGTGACTGTTGCTTGCAACCTACATTGCGACACAATTATAACAAGCATTTATTTTTGATGAAGACGTTTAACATTTCTAACGTGCAAAGTAAATTGCTGGCGTTGTTATGGTGGAATACGACACGCCCACAATTGCACAGTTCAGGGATGCTTTCAGTGCTGAGCTATTTAACACCGTTGAGCTGATAGCAGTGCATTTCATTGATCGTTTCTGGCTCTGCACAAGAAGTGCACTACGAATATTTTATCCTAGCAGACGTACAGCATAGTCTTTGTAGCTACGCGGCTTGTTTTTACAATGGCGTGCGCATCGGTGTCACGGCAGTGGATTTTTGTCTCTTTTAAGAGTATTAGCGCAAGAATAAAGCGGTTTATCGTGTCGACTTCGGTGAGCCTATGCGAAACCCATGCATTGGCACGTCTAACGCAGCCGCATCTCATTAGATATTGATAAACTGATCTATACGGTGCGGTTACCACGTGAGCAGTCTGTGAGAGCGCTTACAAATGTGACTTGTAATGGAAAAGCAAATACCTTTATTTGAAACTGACATCCGTGTGGTACGGTTCTGCTGCATATGATAATTCAATAGTTCCAAACGAGCAGCATTTATTCACCAAATATAGTTGTTAGAATGTCTAGCATTCTGCCTTCATTTCGATCGTATTTTGTATGCTGTCGCTCGTTGGATGCAAACGGCGGGACTCACCCTTTCCCCCGCTAAGAGCAAGGTCATACTCCTGGTAGGACGGAGGAACTGCCCCGCTCTTCACCTCCGTCTAGAAGACCAGGAGGTCGCACTCGTTAATAAAGTGAGCTACCTTGGGCTCACCCTAGACAGAGGTCTCTGCGGCACTGAACACGTGCGGCGGGCGAACGGGCGACAAAGAAGGCAATCAAAACAGCAAACAGCTTCGCACGGCTCATGCCTAATAATTATGAACTACGACAATCCAAACGGCGCATAATCATGTCCGCGGCCGAGTCAGTTGTTCTGTACGGAGCTCGGGCCTGGCCCGCCGACACCCTAAAGTTAGCCGCTAACAGGACCCGCCTGCGCCGCGATTACCCAGAGGGTCAAAGCCCTCAGGGTCAGCTGGAACGATTTCCTAGGACCGGAAAGCAGTCGAACGTCGCCGCTTATGGGGCAACCCCTAGCACAAGAAAGACGAGGAGCGTTAGCATACAATCGAGCTCTGGCAGGATGAGTGGGACCGCTTACAAGAGGGTGACGCAGGCTCCAGTCTCCGCGCCGTAATCCCCAGCATCAAAGACTGGATGTACCGCCCGGGGGTTCTCTCACCTTTTACACGACTCAGATCCAGACAAGTCATGGGGACTTCCAGTTCTACCTGTTTAGGATCGGGAAGCCTGTCAGCCCCATGCGCATCCACTGCGGCGATGCACCGGAAGACACGCACACTGCACTGAGGTGTTCAGCATGGCCGGAACAGCGCGTACCCCTACCGCTTCTAATGAATACACAGGCTTTTAACTTAAAGCTATTTTACAGACGAAAACGAGCGCCAACCACCCAAGGCGCTACCCTTCCCGTGTCACACCCGTCGGGAGTAGTAGACCCCCCGAAGACCCTGCGAAGCGCAGGCAGTTTCCAGTCAGTTAGTAGCCCCATATTAACGGCCCACTCTTGCAGGGAGCTACCCCGCAGTGATGCCCATGTGTGCAACCGCATTTTCCATTTAGTCCTCTGGAAAAATTATTTACAGTCTAATACGAACATTTTAATACAATGTTTAGCAGGGATTATAGCGTCTCTCGGAGAATCTTTTGAAGACGCCCTGGTAGATAGCGCCTCTTCAAATCTGACAAACGTCGGAGTTTATGTAATATGCGGGGCATGGAGAGATCGCGTCTCAATAGGCACGATGGCGTCCGCCAGCTTCTTACTGGCGCACCATCTACCAGCACTTTCGTGAGTGGTGCACCAAACAATTCCAAATTGTCTTCAGTTGCCTCTCTTATATTTTGAACCCGCTCCCTAACCAATGGTATTGACTTTGTGCGCGTATCTCTGAAGTGCCAGAATATCTCACATGTATTGTCAGTCAAGCATACGCCTAAGCTTCAGGCTGAAACGCTCTGACTATTTTGATGTCTTCACTAACCGTCAAGCTGTAGCCTGCTAAGAAGATGTCGTCGAAATGCCACGGCCCGCAGTTTCGATACTAGTCTGGCCTGGAGGTCAGAGATGCCGATGCAATGGAGTGGTGGACCATTATCACAAAGAGTTTCCGCCAAAAGAGGGAGTGACGAGATCAAATGCTCATAGTAGACCCTGAGCTCTTTATTTCGAGAGTGAGCGTGGTACCTGGGAGATCTTGTCCACCCGAATAGTAGGTTCATGTTGTGCTGTTTTAGTATAAGCGGATACTGTACAATTGGGGTCATGACCGCAGCCTTAAGATTAAATAAAAGACTCGCTAGGTGACGCTCTGCCTATCCGTCGCGATCGTAAGATATGAGCTCAAGTTCCGCTCGTTCAAGCAGCCGTCGTTTCCCCTGCCTAGCGTGTTTCCTTTTATGCTCTTAAAAGAATCTTATATAGGGTTTCTACAGTCGAAGCAGCATTGCCTGGTGTGCTGTAGTGATGAACTTTTTGCTTGACGCAAGAGCCTGAACACTTGACAATAGACGAGGTAGCAGGCTGTTGAAAACCACGGACGTGATCTCTTTTTTTATGACCTTTTGCACTTCACTGCAACTATCATCGTCCTTTCCAGCAGGTTCCAAATTGTAGTGATGTCGGGCGTACCTCTCTAGCACCAAGGGATATATCAATTTGTCTTATAGTAGACCAGAGCGGCGGATTGTGTTGGTCTCCCCAAATACCGGAAACGGCCAACACAAGTTGGTGTTTTGGGGTCGTCTCATTAAGAACATAAAGGATTTAAACATTTACGGTTGACAATATTGTGAAACAACAGGTCAGTGATGCTGCTTCTGTCCTGAGCTAAATATGTCTAGTTTTCACGCGCGTGTGCACGTTTTAGACCAATTTTTTCCATTACCTGAAGCAGCACCTTGCTTTTTTTTCGTTGGCCTCCCAATTGATTCTGACACTGAAGTGACCGACAGTTGGTCAAGTTTAATCCTGAGGGACCAAAGCTTACCGTTTAAGCAATATCCGCGGAATCAGATGTGGGTGGGTAATCAAATTCAAGTTTACCCTTCCAGCGGAAAGTACCACACAGCATTCATCTTTTCCGACGCATTGCATCGGTTGTAAGCAAGCACATAGATAACCCACCCAGAGGAAGCCGGCCTTTTGCAGGTAAGACAGCCAGCTAGTGAAGCCCCCGCATACACTTGATTTGCAGTTCGTCCGGCTGAAATGTCTCCGCGAACAGTTAGCACCAACCAACTTAAACTTTCCGTCACTTGCAGGACCAATTGCCCCGTGATTTTCTCACAGTTCTAGACAAGCATTCATAAAGGTGCGCTTGCCGCTACGCTAGTAGCTCAAGAACTGATAAGTCACTTACGGGAACTTGGACCGCCAGGCGCAATAAAACTCTCTATCACCATCCTCTTAAAGAAAACTCCCCGGCCCAGCGGCGAGGCAGGCTGCCCTTCGACCAGAATTCATTTCTGCAACGGTTTGCAGCAATTTTTTGTCACGCAGCGAACGTCCTCACAGAACGCAGCATGAGCACCATCTGCACGTTACTTTTAAACTGCTTTCGCAGTTATGCCCCTGCTAGGAGGCCACGCTCACAGCCCAACCGCCGACGACTTATGCGCCAATCGTACCACTCTCAACGCGCAGATATTTCCAGGTCTGGCATAGACATCTAGTGACTCGCCTATACCGTCTGCTCAATCGATGTTTTGCTGTTTCATCGCTGCCCTTACAACTGTAGCGATATGAGCTGGCAGTGAGTGAGTCGTTAGAACTTAAACCTATTCATGAAGCAAGGGTGTTTAGATTTTGAGAACGTCCTTAATAGTATAAAAGTAATATATATAAGAATAGTTAATAGTATAAATATAATAAAGTAATCTTTGGATATGGCATCGTCTTTAGTATTGCATGCGTTTGAACTCGCCTAGTTATTCATTTAATCTGAAAATACAGTTTCAGTGCATTTTGCTTTTCCGAGAATGGATTAAAAGCCATGCCATTATGTCATGGTCCAATTTTGTGTCTGGACTAGTGTGGTCCAGAAATCTTGCCGTCGCCGCGTCTACGCGAGAGGTGCTTGCTTTACAAGGGTCTTCGCCACCGGTTTCCTTGAAGAGCTTCGTTTGACAATACCGATTTCCGACTTTCATTTAACCTCTAAACAAACATAATTGTTTATGCCTACTTAAATGTAAACAAGATGGCAGAATGCAAATGCCTAAGTGTTCAATAATATTTAGAGGTAAACGCAATTGGTGTGTCACACACATTGGAGCATGTAGCTCATGTTTCAACATTGCATAACCAAGACGGTTAAAAAAAGAGCTTGGAATAGGTAGACGAAGTTCAGGCAGTCGCCACGATTACTATCTTATTCACAGGTAAGTTTGCTATTTTATAAAGATGCATATTTTTTTTGTTAAGCGGGACTTCGGTCGTACCACCAGCTCAGCTACCACGTTACAGAAACTAGTTGTTCACTCTAAGTTTTGGCACAGTGGGATACAAAAACTATTGGGGAGGACCAAATGCTCAGCTTGAGTTTTCATGGAATTTCCGAGCGTCGCGTTTAGGTCTTAACAAAAGGCAGAGGTTGCTAGTTACCAGAAACTTCACAGAGTAAATTTTGCTGTAGTGTTGTTGTAACCACTACCTAGCGTTGGTACTGAGTATTCTTAATAATTGTTTTGTTTTATATATATAACTTAATTGGACTGCACTGCATGAACGTTTTTTACTCATTATCAGCAGAGGTTGGCGCAAAAAGCTATATACACAAAATGTATGATAGATTGTTTAAATTAGGAAAGCTATATACACCAAGTAGATGCTGAATTATATAAATGATTAAAATGAAAGCCGCGTAACTACACACAACCTCCCCTGTATAGGGTGAACGTTGACGCTATACGCCCATAATACATTTGGGTTTATGAAGGTAGAGGAAGCAGGAAGCTATCAGAACCGTAGTGCTATGCGCTCTTCTGCGTCAGATTTATGCACATATACGAGACTTATTAAGTAAGATATCTATCCACCTGTGATAGACTGCAGCGGAATAAAGAACGACGCACAGAGAAGTGTCTTCACAGATCACATAGAATTATTACACACGACGGCCGCCCTTTCTCATGAAGCAGCAGCCATCCTATCTGTCTTGACAGCCGTCTCCCGAGGGCCTCGTCGGAAAGCCAATTAGTCTTAAAGGCAGGCGAATGGAAGATTGAGAGGCCCGTGGCACGTCGATAAAGGTTTGTATAGATAGATAGGTACGTTGTTCGGATATGCTCTATGCATTCCCTGTCGCATACCTCAAGAAGAAGGATCGGGCGGCCTCGGTGAGCCAACTTTAGCAGTTCAGGAGAATGAAGATGCTATGCGCGTGCGAGCAAATAAGACGTGGACAGCTGCGATCCCATGTGTTTTCCAACACTAATCATACCTTGGGTATAGCTAGATACAGTGCCAATGGAGACACCTGTTTCGCTTAAGTAAGCTTAGTTGCGAACACGTGTGCTGTTTAGAAAATCAGACACAGTATGTAGAAGGTCTATTTGGGTCAGCCCAGACACTAATTTTTCTGCTTACTGGTTGCTTCTCTGTACCATTTTAAATAGCACCTAAAGTAAAACTGGTCTTCGTTTTTTAGTCGTGAAAAAGATGCGAGCTGCAAATGTGCCCAACTAACCTACATAATATTTCTTGAGTTAGAGTGCTACAAGGAATAGCGTCAATTTGAAGATTAATTTTGGCAACTTCAGAGCGTAATCACGCCCTAGCGGTGTCGGCAGGGAGAAGGCGGATCAAAAAGTTACCGTCTAGAGTAAGTCTAATCATCATATCGACTGGCAGAACATGATCAAGCAATACACTCTGCCTACGACCTTAAATGCAAACAGATAAAAATATGTCTACATCTACATGTGTATATGTTTAGGTAGCTCTACGGTTATTGTTATCTCAAAGGACTTTGGGAGGAACGCTACTTTTTTTTTTATACAGGAGGGGGAAATGCTTTTAGGCACGCTGTGCAGGACTACACGCCTGCTGGAAGCTCGATGACTACCAAAGCCTTTGTATTACCTGCTAAAACTCTCATACCTCCTGTCATCCCCCGTAACCGGGTCCTATAGGTAAAACTAATATTGCTCACAGTTAAGGGGGGGGAGTCTCTAATACCATCACAACCTTTCGTGTAACTTTCCGCACTGGCTCTTGTTTAAAACTCTGTAAATTATTTTTTCTTGCAAATCAGGCCCTCACACAGCTTATATCTGGACGCCATCCGTTAAATCGACCGCCGTCGAGACCACATCCACCATCACGCCAATAACTTCGCCAACCGTATCGTTTACAATGGAGTCGGAGACGCGTCGTCGTACAGCCTCCTCCTTGGTTATCATTATTCCTGTTATTGCGCGCGCAAGTATGTTCCACTGTTCTCGAGACTCCAACATACGTGCGACAACATCCTTTAGATCAAACGTATCTTCTAGCAGCCCGCCTCTTGGTTCTCTCCATGCCGGGCAGTGGAACACCGTATGTTCCGGTGTGTCTCGGGCTATCATGTTGCAGAAAGTGCAGATGTCCGTATTCGTCTTTTCAATCCTCTTAAAATACGCCTGGAACTCCCCATGGCCTGTAAGGACCTGTGTAATGTGGTAGGTCAGTTCTCCATTGGGTCTATCCATCCAAGACCTGATGTCGGGGATAAGCGTCTTAACAGGAAAGCCAGGTTTGCCTTCTTGAATGGCGTCCCACTCACATTGGCACTCCCCCATCATCTGCGAATGAGCATCGTTATGATCAAACAAGGGGTCCGACCACACAGCTGCTCGTTTGTCAACTTTGAGATCCCATGGTATGGTTCCGGCTAGAACTAGCGCTGCGAGTGTGCTGACTGTCCTATAGCCGCTAATTATTCTCAGCGCAGACCCTCTCTGTGTCCTTCGTAGTAGATTTATGTTGCGTTGGGTTGCGGTCGCGTGCTGCATCCACACGGGTGAACCGAACAGCGCTACTGATTCTCCTACTTTCATGAGCAATCGTCTCTTTTCCGCCCGAGCCCCGTAGGTGTTAGGAAGGAGCCGTGCAATTTCATTAATAAGGGAAACATTCAGGGCTATTGTGGAATTAACTGAGGAATATATGGAAATGTTTAATAATGTGGAGCAGAGATTAATTTTTTATGGGGGAAACAAATGTAATGCAGGCAAATAGTGAAATGGAAACGTACAGAGAGGTCAGTGAGCAAGTAGAAAAATTACTACGTTTTTGCACTAAGCGTAGCATAAAGTTGACGGTATGTTCATTGCCCAAAACAGTTGATCGAAAGGCAGGACGAGATTCTAGGGAGGCTTGCAAGGCTGTTAACATAAAAATAGCTCCCATGGTGCGGACAGCTAGCTTTGAATGCTTACCCCTGGAATACATTCAGGACACCGCTGGAGCCATGGCTCCGGACGGTATTCACTACGGTGAGGTGGGAGCTCGAATGGCGGCACGACCAATTGGACGGAGAGCCTGCGAATGGCTTGGAATAAAAACGGAAGGTAGTAGGAAAGCCACATATATACAGGAAAAGCCACGGAAACATCCATGGCGATATGGAGATCAGGGCCATATAGACATGTAACGTTTAGCTAACTCGGGAAAGTACTCATTGGGGTTCGGGAAATGTATATATCAACAGGGAGTTATATTACGGGGGAAGAACATAACACATTATTAGATGGGGGAAAAGAGACATCGCGCACAACATGAATCAGGAGACAACGGCTACAGGAGACAAGGAAGCAACAGGAAAACAAATATAGCGTTGGATGTGATCCGGAGGTTGACCTTGGGCAACCTCGCGAATCTCGAAAGATGTTAGGCAGATTCCAAAAACGAGATAAAAAAAGGAGAGGACGTAAAAAGCAAGCACCTTTACGATGGATTGCTAAATATTAGAGATGGCAAAATACCTGGTAAGGGGGAGGAACTGTATAATGATAGTGACAGAGACATATCTATGTGAAGTATAAGTTCCGCCAGGGTTTTCGAAAGACCGGGACAGAGAGATGGATAGAGACAGGAGAAAATATGCTTGGAGGAGCTGTGTTTGTTAAAAAACGCATAATATGTAGGGAAGTGACAAAAGTAAAAAGACTTGGTAGTGGTTGACATTGAAGGGCTTAGCGGGATAATTTGAAATAGTAGAGGTATACAGGGCGCCGAGTTATACATTAAAGGAAGGTAGAACATTGTAGTATATTTACAAAGGCGGCAGCAAGTAGTGAGAAGACGGGAACTATATGCCTTGGAAATATGAACGACCACATTCATCAATTAGACGGGAGAAGATATGGACGTCAAGGGGCCAACGGGTAAAGCAATTCTCGACATATGTAATCAATTTGGAAAACATCATGACTAATCTTGAGCACAAAATAAAAGTATACACAAAAGAAGAAATTAATGCGGCGGTAGAAGCACTTTTTCTAGCAGTAATGGAGTTAGTAAAGGGAGGTCGAGAATGAATGCAGATATAATTGCAGGGGTGGAAGAAAAGTTATTAGAAGAATGAAAAGGAATACAGGTTAGACAGAATGTCAGTGGAGACAGTAAAGGCGTTGGGAGGGGACCACATACATTATTTGTCTAAAGATTTCAAAACACATCTTTGCCGAAAGTAGCATACCGGGAAGCTGGTGCAAGGCAAGAATATATTTGCTGCCGAGAGATAGTGTTGATAACAATGATTTGAGAAACAGACGGTCAATTACTATTACACTAATTACGTATCTTACTTGCATGTACATTTTTAGGAGCCGGGTACTCTAAAGGTCAGAAGCGGATGGTAAAATTATGTAATGGCAATGTGGGTTTGAAAAAATATCGGTTAGACGACCATATTTTTTTATTAAATCAAATTGTTGAGATATCTAGGATGAGGGAACATGGTTGTATTGGGGGCTTTTTGGATCTAAGAAAAGCTTACGATATGGTCAATAGATATACTTTGTATGACAAAAGAAGCATTCGACGCAGGTTGGGTACGTTTATTAGAGGATATTTATAGGGCAAACACAGTAAATTGTTAAATGATAGGAAATAGAATCGAGTGATTATGGTGTTGCTAAACGAGTGAGACAGGAGAGCCCATTATCATAAAAAAAAAAATTCTACTATATGAAAAAATTATCGCACTGAAGGTTACTGACCTTCAGTGCGATATTATTATTCAGTGCGATATACTGACCTTCAGTGATGAATAAATAGATATACTTTGTATGACAAAAGAAGCATTCGACGCAGGTTGGGTACGTTTATTAGAGGATATTTATAGGGCAAACACAGTAAATTGTTAAATGATAGGAAATAGAATCGAGTGATTATGGTGTTGCTAAACGAGTGAGACAGGAGAGCCCATTATCATGAAAAAAAATTCTACTATATGAAAAAATTATCGCACTGAAGGTTACTGACCCTGGGTTGGGATGCCACGCGGGGGAGAGGGACTTATTTATCGGAATTTTTTTCTTGTTGTTTGCAGGTGATATGGGTATTGTTGGGAAGGGACGTTGAAGATGCGTAATTCCTGCGGGAAGGCAGCAAATGAATTAATTATGGCATTTAACGAAAACTAGGGCGCAATATAAGTATTTTCGAGGGTTACATTAAAGCGGAAGTTAAGGTTAGAGGGAAAGGAGTTAGGGTATCTAGATCAATATACATGGTAGGTATGACTATAGCGTCAAAGCAAGAACTGTAGAAATAGGAATACAATTGTGCCAGAGATTTTCTTGAAGGGGATGGCGGTACGTCAAAAAAGGGCGTGTAATGTGTATAGTGTAAGGCCGACTATGACTAATACGATTCGCTGGCGATGCGCAAGTGGGAAGCTAACAGCATCAAACCAGCGCATCCTAAAATCCTAGTGGGAATTTTTCAGTTAGGAAGGAGGGGTATTTGCACAAGCGGAATCGTTGGACGCAAGATACAGGCAAACAGGATGGTGCAACAGCAGAAACCGGGACCGAAGAGACAACAGAGATATACGGATACAGGAAAAGTGGGATAACAGGAGGGACTACATGTACAGGAAAGATCAAAACAATAACGGAGATCTTTCGCGAGGGAGGGGGATAGATAAGAGCAATGGACCTTGAAGATGCATTGGTGGTCATCGGACGGTTGATAATCAGCATTTTCGAAAGCCGGAGGCAAAGATAGAGGTAAAAGTGGATGCTATAGAGAAAGCAGGGCAACAGGAAGGCAAACACGTGAGACTAATGTGCCTTTCGGATGAATTGCCATGTTAAAGATGAGAGGTACGAGACGAAAGGGTAAATGGAAAGCATGATATAGATTGCTAGAAATAAGGTCAGTCGATACAATGCCAGTCACAGGAACGCATTTGGGTGGGCTGGAAGAGATGACGGGTCTCAAGTTATACAACGGAAAAAACAAGTTTAGAGTACTCAGGATAATTATTTGGGTTACTGTTTGTGAGATGTTAGTACTGTCAAAATGGAAGATATGGTAGTTATGGAGATACAATTAGGGGCAATATGGGCAGTCATGCGGGCATATATAAAGCTCTATAAAAATAGAAGACGTAGAACAAACAGCTCTTGACGACATGTGGGGCAGAGGAGATGCATGTGATAATTAAAGACGCGTATGGTAATTGCTGTAGAATTGGAGAGTGAGTTCGAAATATAGAGGAACGAAGCTGGTGTGGTGATCAAATAAATGGGGTGATATTAACGAGGAGAAGGAGGAGTAAATAATGTTAGGTAAAATGTAGTGGGAAAGGACTCAGGTAAGTGTCCTAACAGTAGTATGCGCCATTACGCAGAAGACAGATAGAGACCTAAAATTTCATTAAGAATAAAATATTAAAAAAATTAGATGAGAATGAGTTTAACAGGATATCAGAAGCTCCTAGGTGACAGCGAATGAAAAATAGGAAGTCGGGTTTAGGAAAGGCTATAGGTTAGTTCATTATACGTTTTCTTGTTAAGTTAGGTTGTAGAAATGTCGATACGATTACGGGAACAATATGAGGGCTAATATTTTAGGAAAGGGATTTAAAGTGTGCAGTACAAGTATCTTAGAGTGACAATGGTTACAGGGCATGGTAATGCAGAGGAAGAGAGAGATGTTACAAGAAAACGCTAATAGATCAATTCATTAAGAAATTATGGTGTCTAGAAGCAACAAGAAGTATATGGAGGGCTACGTGTGTATCAATATTTAAATTTACAAACGCTACTCTGGAACGAGGATACGAGGTTTTATAAAAAGTTCGAAGCAGTACAAAGAAAAGCTATGAGATTTGCGTAGGGTTGCTGTTGCGCCTGAAAGTTTATTGATGACATAGAGAAGAATATTTACATTTATTTAAAGGAAAGTGCAAAATTAGCTTAGGTTTAGTATCAGGATTAAGAAAATAAAAGATTGGTTGAAAATTGAGATGATCGTTAACGGCGTTAAGGGCAACGGCAAATTGGCAATGAGGCCTGGATCGAAATCAACAGATATGCGTGGGAAAGACAAACGGGAAATGAGCAGGGTAGAATCGGTATACGATACAAGAGTGCGGCGATCTCAACATATGAATGGGGGAAATATAGAATATCGAGTTTGTGGGTTAGTGACTTAGTCAACTAAAGTAAAAGAAGCGCCTAGAGGTAAAGAAAAATGACCACGATATATGCAGACAAACGCGTCCAACAAAATGTCAGGAAGTCGTAGCTGCCTTTACTCAGAGAGAATAAGACGTTTGACAAATCCGGTAACAAACGACGAAGAATATACAGCAAGTTTTGAAGCGCTACTTCGGAGCGACAATAATCTATCTAATTATGAGATGCAGAAATGTTCTCCACAAAAACCAATCCAAATTGCCATAAAAAAGTTGCACACATAACCACTACACATAACCACAGCATATTTTTTTAACTGCTTGTTACTGTGACCTCGAGATTAACTAATGTATGTGTGAATAATTCGTTTCAGAATCTCTTATCGAAAAGTACAAAATCATACTAAACGGCATACACTTGTACAGCTAACGAAGCAGGCAGTCAGTGACAACTTACTATGTTTTCACTAAACGGTGCATGTTTAACCACATTCAAAAAACACTGATATGGGTTGTTAAATATACTATCAGCAACTCCGCTTCTGAGTATGTCGACAACAAATGGTGTAGCATAAGATTACCGTGTCATTGACGTGATAAATGCCCGAGGCCGCTATGACTTCTGAGCATGGCCTGCAAGGCCCTAAAGGCTACTACAGCAGCCAGGCAAAAAGGAAAAATAAAACCTCTTTTCAATAAGCAGCACGGCCTTAGGAGAGGCAGCTTTACCGTATTTGCACTTTAAAACGTGTTAGAAAGCGCCCTGAAGGCGAAACAAGGCATGTCAGGAACATATTTAAGTCAATGGGCTGTACTGTCATGCGAAAGCTGAGGGCGGAGAAAGCAATCCCCACTTATCGCAAACTTCGTTGAAGACAGGGACAGTACTATCTTAGGGGAATCTTCGTATGAAGTGCCCGTCAGATTTCTACAGGTGTTCGTACGGTGAAAGCTCCTGGCAACTTTACCGATTCCATCAACCTCTACGGTGCACCTGTTTGCCGAAAAGCGGCAAAGTCCCCGAGCGAATGGAGAACGGCCAGGGACCTAACGCACACTTAGTTTGGGGTTGGCAGAGCAAACCGAGCGGTGTCAACTCCAGCCTGTCCAAAATGTCGGTTTCGTTTGTCGATGCTTGCCTCGCTCTTATTTACTATTCTATTAATATCATACACTAGTGGCTACCCGAAGGCCTTTGTGTGCCTACCCAGCACGACCAAACAATGTGGATTAAGTATATCGCGGCAAACGAAATTTGCTTGGCCGCAATCGTTCGCGGCTGCTGAGAATCCAGTTTGCCCCTCGGCAGCAGTAATGATGCTTCTTTTGCCGAGAACACTTAATAAGCAAAAACTGGGATATATATATATATATATATATATATATATATAAATAAAGAGAGAGAGCGCGAAAGCGAGAGAGAGCGCAAAAGCGAGAGAGAGGGAGAGCGGGAAAAAGAGATAGAGAGAAAGGCGGGGAACGCCTCAGGCAATTAGTTGCATTAGGTTGCTTGCGATAGTTGTTTCTCGACCCGTTGAACCGGGAACCGGCGCCGAATCGCCGAAACCGAAGCTGCTAGGACTGCCGCTATTAGAACGCTCATCAGAACGATAGGCTGCGTTGTCCTGCTGTACGGAGAGGGGCATCAAGGGCGTTGGCGTCGTACTGTTTGTTTATGCATATGTGTACGTCTGCACGTAATTGCATGTGATTGTTTCCGTACTAGGCCTATGGCGTATTTGTATCTGTGTGTGTGTGTGTACGAGTTTGCACGTTACGTACGTCGTCGCATACAGTCGCAATCGGTGGCGGTCGATCGATTGAGGCGGTAGGCTCGATAACTACACGCCGTGTTCGCTTCGTTACGAGTAGGCTGTGGTTCACGTAGCATCCGATACGACGCGCAGGAGACGCCTCAGCACGCCGCGCTGCTTGGCGTCCACCCAACAACGGGGGGACAGAAACAACAACCACAACCTTAGTTATAGGACTGTTGTAGCGATGGTGGAGGTGGTGGTGGTGGTCGGAGGGTCGGAGTTGTTCTCGCTGAAGTAGTAGTAACACAAGTAGTTCGGAAATAGTACTTGTTGGGGGGGTGGGGGGGAAGGGGGTACGAGCAACAATGGTAGCAGCTGTGACTTCGTACGAATGCGATAACGACACAAGCACCAGCGTCCACAGGACGACGCCTGCGGCATTTGTCGCGCGACGCTCTCACCAAAGATATCCTTGAAATACGGCAGGCGATAACAACGAGAGCAACAGCGAAAGCAACCACAACGATACCGATGATGCAGACGTAAAAAGTAGGTTGAGCACCACCAATGCCTGCACACGCCGGCACGTTGTTACGGGTCACCACAAGGGCGAGACCACAAGAGGTGTACTATTCCGGCGTCCCGGCAAGATAGCGTATTAATAATGGCGGCAACGGCGCAAACATCAGTAATACGAGGCGTCCTTGTTGTTGTTGTATTTTTGTTGTTGTTGTTGTATTGTTGTTGTTGTCGTTGCTCTTGTTGTGATTGCTATCATTGTTGCTTTTGTAATCGTTGTTGTTTATTGCTGCTCGCAGCCGCCCCAACACACACACACGCGCACAGTGCCGACAAGAACGAGGAAGATACCCGACAGTGGACAGCGAGTTACAAGGAACCCTATTTTTGCCCACAGGCAGATCACAGTAATTACATCTACCCAAATCTAGTCGTTGCCGTTGTTGTTGGTTGTGTCTGCATTAGCTTTTTGTTGTAATACTGTTTCTCAATCCTTGGAACTTCCTGAGATAATTAACAGAGCAAAAATTTTAAAGAAAAAAATATCTGTTTTGCAAAACGCAGCCCATTCATGAAAGAGAAAGAACATGTGCGCCTTGGATTAATTATGGATTGATATCGTCGAGTATAAACGTCCGCCCCCCGGGGGTAACAGGTCGTAACTCTACAATGGTATCACGGCCAGGCGCTTCGTCACCAAATTTTAGATCATCGCCGTTTGTATGACACTTTAATATTTATTGTCTCCTTTTTGCAAGTTCGATTTATTCGATAGCATTATGAAGGCTCGTTCTGGATTTTAAATATAGCCTACGTGGCAAACGTTGTAACCTTCCACGCGGCTACTGATGGCGGCCGCGAAGTGGCATAAAGCACGACAGATTTGCCTATTACGTAACCGCAAAGCATTCCAGCGTTAATTAATAAGAAACAACAAAGAAATGCCAATTGACAGGCTGCAGGATATCAATATACTGCAGCATCCACAAAAACTGTATTAAGTTCGCTATTATCTAGTAGTTAAAGATGCTTTTGCTCACAAGGAATAATTTTGCCGCAGCAAAAGTAATTTTAAGCCCTCAGCGAAAAAAGCGTCTTCCGCATTGGAAAAATGTCCTTTGTGCCGTTTATTAATGACATACCCATTAACTAGCTACATGGCTATGCGTCAGTGCCTTGCCGCAAATGGCTTTTTTTAGGTCCCGCGCCTTTAAGCGTCTAGAACATAGTGACAGGAACGGTAGCATTCTTCTAGGTTTGCGTATTCTGTTCAACTTTGAAAAAAAACAGTGCGGACGTGTGGGCTGTGGAAAGATCGCAGGATCCTAGTACTGGTGTGGAACTAGTCAACTTTGTATTAGCAACTAGGTGCACTGACTTGCGGTGCATCGCTACTCTTCAAAATTGTAAACTTAAGTGAAGCTTTGTACGTTAAATTGTGTAGTGAAGTCGCATGCTTTTGGCCCATCAATGAGGACGCCAGTAGCCTCATAACGGTCGGATATGTAGTTTGGCGCTACAAGTGCGGACGGGTCTACGTGAAACTACGAGGAGACTCAACGAACTAAAGGGAGTGTACGCAATGTGACATAATATATATATATATATATATATATATATATATATATGTGTGTGTGTGTGTGCGTGTAACTTAGTATCGCCTCACGCAATGCAAAATATTACAGATTAAGTCGCTGAAGTAGTACAGCTACTAAAACTAATAAAATATTGCCCAATCCCAAGGTAGCGCCAGGCAATGGCCGACGCGGGGGAAGCCCGAAAATGAAAAATTAGGATCTTGCACACAAAAGAGATACAACTACGCGACGAGATAGAAAAACTCAAGAATGATGAAATATGCTAACGGAGGAACAAAGGTGCAAAAAGAGCAGGGCAATCTAGGGACAAAAGTAGGGTGCTCTATTTCAGATGTCAAAGCACGGAAGATGACAGAGTAGTAGCACAAATGGAGAAGGCAATAAAGGCAGTCGAGCCGTGACACTCGAGGGACATGCGGCGTTCTCGAAACGGAGCGGCCAGACAAGACGATCAAACGTCCAGCTCACCCATCTCACCGAAAAACGCCTAGGTCATTGTAGTTACTAAGGCGCCGGTTTCAGACAAAGTCCCACGGGAAAGGCTCGGAGCGCAGCTCCCCAGCAGCGCTCGTCTCGGTACTGGATAGAATTGACGCCGGGAAACGCCGCTTAAAACAGTGACAACCTCATTGGCGGCCCAAACGGCACCGCGAGAGCTCAACGCCACCTGGTCGTGTGTGTGTGGTGGACCCGAGAAAGCGTATTGGGCTAACTAGAACCCTGGGGTGCTCCTAGCCACTATCGAGAAGATCGTCGAGCTTGGAGGATTGCACGTCACAGCAGAGAGGCGAACCACTCGAACTCCCCCAAATTCGGGGGATCCTTCGGGGGTCGCCCTTGCCGCCCTTCTGCTACAGGGCTACGTCCACGTGCAGAACCGAACATACTGTCCTGATGGCCTCACGCGCTGCTTTATTATATCTGGTCAATGCGGCGGCTGCCCCTACGTCGTACGTATAACTGTCGACAAGTGCCTGCGGGGTAGGCGCGCTCCGGCGCTTGAAACGAAGACATCCGCAATAAATCTTGTCAATGCCACCAGTGAATTGCCGTAATAACGAATTGCATGTCGACCTTCCTCTAAGCAAATCAAGCTGACAAACAGGGTACAGCACCCACAGGGAGACGATCGATGTCAGAAAAGAGGAGGTTGTACAGGCCGTACAGAAAACAAACGCAACCAAGCTGTCAGAGTTGCCAGCGTATTCTTGTGTCACCAGTAAATGCATAGTGTAATCACTTATGAGAACAATAAAGCCTATCTATCTATAGAATCGTGGCATTGCTACCATTTCGGGTTGTCAAAAGCTAAACACAAAGCAACCCTCTGGGGATTTAGAGCTAACATCAGACTGAACGAGGTCGGAGTAAGCCTACGCGCGGTTACCCGAAACGAAACAAGGGCCTAATATCTGATAATCCCTAACAATACAGCACTGAGGGAAAAGTGCATTTTTGTTAACATGCACTGCGCCACAACTTGTGAAATGCCCTGCCTATCGCGTGGACCAACAGCAAATGGTGAAAACCTTCTAACCTAGATATCGAGAGACTTTGGGTCACTGCCACTGGTTGAAAAATATAAAATAAAAATTACAATTAGACAAATTAGCAATGATAAATCGCATTTAAATAAGGCGAAACAGACGTAATCATTCAACAAGGAGCCTTTCAAAGTTACATTGAGACCCTACCGTCCCGCAACAAAGAGTGATGCGCCGTTTTCTATACAATTGATACCGCAATAATTTTTGGCGTATAAGAGTATAATGACATCTTGGTATAAGAGTGCTTTACTAGGTGTATGTACGCATATAATGCACAGCGCTTATCTATACAGAAAACTCTTCTCAGGAACGCAGTTTTTATAGCACCGGTCCATATATGGAACAAAACGGACTTGTAATATATCACAGCATTACTAGGTTTAGAAATTTTGAACTCCAAAGGATATAACTCTCGGAACTTCGATACAACTACACTACCACATTGATATCCTTAGCTTCATATATTTTCACTGCTCTTCAATCAAACGAATCAGTACGAACCCAAATACCTGGTAATGATGATTTCGAGTAACCTATCTTGGCACTCACAAGAAAAAAAATTAGGGAGGGTGTTGCAATACTAAACCAAATAGCAACAGCGACAGTAACACTTAAACAGGTCCACTTGGGAATAGTCACTACAAACATGAGCTCACTATATACAGTGGTTACTATCCGACGACAATTGAACCATTGATCGTCCTGCAAAAGAAAATCATACGACTGGTCTGCGGTGCTGATTGTAGGGTCAACGTACCAACACTTATGCACAGTTTAAAGGTCCTACGTTTTCGATATCAATACGCAGAGTTAGTGCTCTCTTATTTTCTTCTAAAAGAGAAGAAGATCTCCACATGCTGAGAGTAAGGTATAAAATAGACACAGATCTCGTCATCATCAGAATACTTCTCACCAAAGCACGCCAACATAGCAATATCAGTTTAGAAAAGAAACTCAAACCAGAAACTAAAGACAGGCTACTTGTTATTTTATTAAGCTAATACGCCATCGCGCAGATATCGTACGACAACGAACACATGGGAATACTAGACAAATTATGAAGTAATAGACATTTGGGCTAACCCTCAGCCAAGATTTAACGTCCACGGGACTGCTTTTCGCATTGCTTCATAGACGGACCCCCATAAATACGAATGTGCAAACGTGGGTACCGAACCCATGCACCTCTGTGCCTCCTATGGTCGCCAGGGCGCAGGCGAACACACCGCGCCACCGGGCTCGACACAAATCATGAAGTAAATACGAGAAAATAGATTGCCTGTCCAGGTTAAGTGAACAAGCCATCATTCCGAGAACACAAAATGTATGACATTCAACAATAACTCAAAGCAAAGTTGTAAGTAGATTGTTGCCTTGAATAGAATTCAAACCCAGAAACTATGTCCACGAAATTTAGGGGGCGGAAACGTCTCGACAAAATGTTTGGGTTCTGAACGTGAAAGGCTCAACGTAAAATATAGCAATTATGGCCGTCAAAAAAGCTTAGTTACTCGGCAACTACGTAGAGTGTAATCTATTTTTTATCGGTTCTTTTATGCGTTGACTGGTTCTTCCGCAAACGTAGGTTTTGCGCAACTATGTAAGAGAAAAAAAGAATAACTACTTTCGTAAATTTCATCATTACTCCTAAACAAAACGTTTCTGCCCCCTTCTTCCATTGGGAAAAATGATTTTTTTGCCGAGTTCTACCAAATCTTAAATTAAGTACATATTGTTACGAATGACTCTGTATATATATATATATATATATATATATATATATATATATATATATATATATATATATATATATATATATATATATATATATATATATATATAAACATTATGAGACTACATAGCATTACTTAGCAAGGCTTATATGCTCAGACTCATCGAATAAACCACTATTTCAAGAACCCAAAATGTATGAGACTAAACGGCAATACACATAAATAGATCGTTACTAGAAAAATACAATATATAACCACATTCACGAATTTTCATATTTAACAAGTATTACGTTCCCCCACCGCAACTTATCGCCACTACCCTAGACCACTGCAAGAGTCATGTCCGTGATTGTCTGAACTTAACGGTGAGCAACAGCAGTGGTGCAGATCTAAACACTGTGTCACTTGGCGCCCATTAAGCGGACTGTCCATCGCCGGATGGCCCCATCTGGTTGTCCACTAATATAATTAAAAACACAGATAACAGCTCTCTCAGGCGGCCAATCATTGTGCATGCCTTGACTAGATCCTTGAACACTCCATCAACACAATAGTATACAGCCTCACTATTACAACGCTTGACAGTCCTAATATCAACGCCATACCGAAAGCAAAATCTCGTAAAGCACTAGGTCTGGAACAAGTGCAAAGTGAACACCTGAACCAAGTTATGCTGCTGGTTCTCTCCTTGCACGCTTTATTCAACAAAATACAAAAATACGCACCCTTGACCGTGTTAAAGTTCATTTAAGTGTTCTTTCGAAATGCCCGAAATGCAACCCACTATCTTCATCATATTTGCGTGGTATTTTAAATAGGTGTGTGGTATACAAGCTCATAGCAAGAGTATTGGCTAAGCAACTGTAGGCTTTTCTCGAAATTTTGGATGACCCACCGAAAGAGCAGCATGGATTTAGAGAAAACAGTTGACGATGACTTTTTACTCCTTGCCTCTATGCAAGACTTTTGGTTCCCATAAGCTGATTTCACGTTTTAACTCTCCAAATGTATGTAAATGGTGACAATGTGGCTAAAAATGTGCGTAAAGTGAAGACTGATTATATCAGGTGAGGCGTAGGGCTTGCTAACGTGCAAGGGCCTCATCTTCAGTGTATGGTGATTATGTGAAACACTTTGCCTGGCTCGGCTTACCCAGCCAATCGCCTACGCGCCTCGACCACACGGAAGGCAGCCACAAGGTATGATGCGATGATGTCTTAAACGTGCCTCTCTCCAAGCGTTCTCCTACAAACCACTGGAGTAACGTCAGGCCACTCGGGCAATTCATATGTTCCGCACAAAGCCCGGATCGACGATAAATGAATACATTGCTTTGTTGACTGTACGTATGATACTTGTATTTATCTCTATGCGTGTCGGTGGCGTACGGCGTCTGTAGCTTCGGAGAGAACTTAGTGGACGATCAACCAATACCCTCGACACTAACCTGAGTTGGTAGTTGTGTGGTCATGTAGGCAGAGCGTACCCGCTGGCGATGCCGCCGCGAGTGCTTTCCAGCTACGACCCACAGCGTTCACCCGACGTACGAACAGACAGACGCTACATATATTTCTACCCGCTACCCGTCTACTGTTCATCTGATCTCGCTCAACTGACGGAACGGCTTTCTAAGTCTCCAACACATCCTCATCTCTTCTCTCTGCGATAGTTTTTAGACGCAGAAGAGGGTGCCCCTTCTCGCGACCCGACCGCGTCCCGTTCGAAACGCGTGCCACGATCAACCAATGAGCCCGCCATCAAGGGCGTCTGTGGTTGGCCGAGTTGCAAACAGCTCGTACGTACGTATCTACCATTACCCATTACAGCCACCAGGCGGATGAGCAAATATCAGCTTAATGACTTGGAAAAGGCTCGCAAAGTGAGCCTGCCATTCTAGCGGCGTTCACTTCATCGAACGCGAATGATGAGAAGCAGCCTCCGACACACATCGAAGGCCGCCGCCACAGCAGCAGCAGCACTGCTATGACACCGCCATCACCACCACCAGATAGACCCGCTCGGAGTTTGCAAATCTCCGCGTGGCGGCACGGTACATGATTGCTTCCTCGACAAGGCATGTCGTCAAAAGCCCAACAAGAAACCTCTAGGCGACAGCAGCGGCGGCTAATCATCGTTTAGGCCTGCAGCAATTTGTGTGTAGGTTATCATCAAGATGCTGGAAGTATCAGAAACTCAAGCCACTCCAAATGAGATATATATATATATATATATACTATATGTGATCTGGGTGTCCAGTCGCAGCCAATCTCAATTTTGAGAAATCTTTAAGAAAGCTATTCTAAACAGGCGACAAAGCTAACAAAGTACGGTTAATTATTGCTACAGTTAAGTGGAGTGGTACATTAACGAGTGGCTAACTAGATAACTAACATCCTAGATAATTTGGGGCTTTACCTAAAAACCGTTTTGAAAAACGGCGGGTTGAACCCTGTGCTGACGCTACATTCCTTACTAGTAGAAGGCCCACATGCATCTAGCGTAAGCACGATAAAGCCAAGTTTAAAAGTATAGACAAAGTAATGACATATAGTTGTCTCCTACCAGTCTACGCTAAAAATGAACTGGTTCGGTTTGCCTAGAAACTTTTCCCTAATTGACGAGGTTGAAAAAATGACCACGACCATGCTGAGAGAATTCACGAGGGGTAGTGGCTGAAAGGTTTTAGCCGGGTGTAAAATCTTCACAAGTTGCTGCAATACTAGATGCATGCTTGGAGCAGTTTTGTGCTGCTCTGCAGCTGCAGGAAGCATCGTTCGAGCCGCAGTTGCGCTGACATAACTGTCTATTTTTCGAACGGTTTAAGCAATGAGGACTGCGAAACTAAATTCGCTTACTATAAACCACTTTGTTACGACTCGCTTGGAAAATTAAGCTGTTTGCGGCTGACCACAAAGTGCATCTCGAAACGTTGTGTTAATATGTCGTATGAATGCAAATTAATTCCAGAATCACTTGGGTACGAGAGCAGAACGAATTTGAATATATTGACCATACTTGTCGACTGTTCTCAACCGTATGCAACTCACTGCATCGACTCCGAAGGTCTCACTCCTGTCACCTCCGCGGATCCTCCCTGCCTGGAGGATCACGTCGTTATTTAGCCGTTAACCTCTTCTTCCAGACCACAAAAATCAGCGTCGTCCTGATACGGTTTCGAGCCCATACCCACTCGTATCTTAGGCAACACATCGTTCATCGCTGCGCAACAAAAGAGAGCCTATATATGTATATGTTTATAGTTGTTCAGACAACAAGATGACAAGCAACCTCACCATTGCTTGTAATCTAGGGAACCGGTCCTGCTCGTCCGATCCTCAAATACTCATCTGTCTATTCTAGAGAGGTGTGTGAAGGGGAAGTGCCGGCTACGGGCATGGCTGCCTGATAACCCGATATCTAAACTCCTTAGATAATCTAGAGCCATTTCCAGTTTCAACAAAGTTGAGACAGAGAGAGAGAGAGTGTCCACTCGCCGGTCGGCACGTCGACATCCTATTGGCAAAGCTACTCGACTGCGTATAACAAGTTCCAAATTCATCCACCACACAGTGGTGAGCAGTGTCAATGATTATTAGAATTCAATTCTCGTTACTAGTTGATAAGCCGTCGTCAAGTCGGACGGACTGTCCGTCAGTGCTTGCGTCTATCCGTCGATATGGCCCCGCCATCTGCTGCCCACGACAACAGCACCAACCGATCTACACGAATACTGCACACAAATTGCCGTGCTGCTGCTGTGTCGACTTGTGCCGCTGGCTCGTCTTTTCTGCCACACTGCCATTCTTTCTCCATTGCCACTCGATTCATTTCACTCGATTACTCTGCTACGTCGGGCTGGTTTTTGTTCGTTCTCACTCAGTCGCTCTCGCAATTTCGCTCTCTCGGTTCTTCCCGTTCTCTCTCTCTCTCTCCCGCCTGCATATTATTTCCCGTCGGCCATGTTCGTCCCACCGGCGGTCTCTTTCACGCTCGCGCTTTTTCTGTGCCGTTTTAATGTGAGTCGTTGGCATTGGCGCGCCGACTGTTCTGACTGGTGACTGCGTTGGCAGTCAAGACGGCCTCCAACGGTCGAGCCAGCCGCCCCGACGACGCTCGAGCCAGCCGGCCGAATGGAACGAAGAGCCGGCCGTTCGAACGAACAACTGCCGTGGTATGCTTGGCCTGTAGCGGGATTCTCTTCCACCACACTCTTCTTATTTCCTCTGTTCGTGTATTTGTCATGTGGTGTCCGCCGTACGTGACTTGCATATTGTGCACTTCGTCCTTATACCGAGACACCAACACACACACCCACATAGAGTCACGCATATACATGCTTGCTGGCTCGGCAGACACATGGCGCGATCCGACAGCCCCCAGAGCACCACAGCCCCCGTGCCGTCCGTACTCATCGAGTGTATCGACTAAGTGAGGAGGACGACAGCTCGCGTGAGCACGCGAGGAAACGAGATAAACAGGGAGATGAGGGACTGAGGGTGAGATATAAAAGGGATACGAAACGCGGCTCTAGACTTCTCGGTCGTGGTCGTTAAGCAAGGCAGATCGAGGAATAGGGCAAAGTTAGGGGAAACTATTCGGTCGCGGGAATCCACAACAAGGGCCGCTCGAGATAATTCGTGCTTTCGTGCTGCCCCTTGCCCAATCCATTCCATCATTGCCGGGGGATCAATACCCTACGCTTGCGCTGCGATATTTCGTTGCAGCTGCTTTCGCCATATGGCATTTTCCGTAAGCCGACAGCAAAAGGCGATTCGGGCGGAGCCTCTGCTATGATAACTGCTCGCTCCTGTATATCTGTCGAAGGTCGAAATATTGACGATAACAACAATACCAGCAACGACAATAAGAATGATATTGATGACGGCGACATCCAATAACCACGTCCGTGTAAGTCGATAAACTGCTGTTAATGACAGTGAGGATATGCTACAATCAAAGTTGCAGCCTAGGGCCCTCTGGCGGTCCTATATTAGGGTCTCAATAGTAGCAGAGAAAGTAAGTAAGTAAGTGCTTACCCCCTGGGCTAGGCTATACTGCAGTACTGAACATGGTGAAGGTAATGTCAAATCAGAGATTCCTCCTCGTCACTTGAACGACAACGCACAAATATGTAACAGTATTTCACCTAAGTTAGTCACACCATGGCACATGTCTCGAAGAGGAATTATAAGTAATTATACACCATATAGTCACAGCGTTTGTTGTACTGCAAACAAGATTCCGAAAAAAAAAGTATATGTATATATATATATATATATTATATAAATGTATATATATATATTATGTATTGTGAAAGATGGCTTAGTGGCAAAGCCTTTGCCTTGCACTAGGGAGGACTGAGTTCGGACTCATACCGGCCACTCTTAAATTAGTTTGCATGGTTTCCAATTTAGACAAGGTAAATGCCGGAGTGGATTAAAAATTAGCCATGATATGAAAAACCGTACACGGGCATTAGCCTTACGGAAAAAATTATATATATATATATATATATATATATTGTAGAGCTCGTTAAAGCAAATATTTTTTTCTAATGGAACATGGCCAGTCCTTGTATACAGGATCTAAACACACCGTCGCGTTCGCGAAAAGCCTGCTTCCTTTGAAAAATAGATAACGCGGGCAGAATATGTGACATGGTAGTTTAGAAGAGAATTATTCTTATTTATTAGCCTTCATGCCAATACCTAAAATACATAACCCTACGATCATTCACAGCACTTAAAGCTACATATTCAGGCAAATGCGCCTGAATTTGCCTGAATCATTATCATTTTAGTACCAAGCCTATGGCAATGCGAGCCGTGGTTGCGAAGTAATTAAGACTTTTCGACGGACATGTCCAAATTGAGTGCATGTATAAATTATCTAGAGTAATTTATGTGATAGAGTAGGTCTTTTATGCATGCACTCAATCTCTGTACTACTCACTTACTCCGTAATCACGGCTCGCATTGCCATAATTTTGGTACACCAATGGTCGTCATGAAATGCGTACTTAGCTTCTGTGTAGGTAGAAGCTGGTTTGGCGCCAAAGAGTGCGAACGTATGCCTACGGAGCTCCGAGAGGTTATGCTTGCTCGTGTGTATACAGACAGGTAAACCTAGAGTGTGACATACCGTTGTGATGTGTGAAACTCAGTGACCATTTTGGTGTATTGTGCGACCGTGCGACGAAGGGGTAAGGAGCCAGGCTGCTGTGAAGTTCAAACAAGTCCTTCTCGGCAGGGTGAAGCAAAACGAAACCACCCGCGCAGCGGTCGGAAGGCTCCGAGCGGTCCGCCGAGCATTCAAATTTGAATTCTAACGGCAGCTCAACTAACGCAGTGTAACACTGCACTATATAAAAAGTGTCTGAAGTGGGTACAGATATATAGCAAAAAAGCAAATTACTGTACCACACTCTGTATATAAATATATATATATATATATATATATATAGACTAGCGTGTAGATATTGTGTATTATATATGGCATATAATATATCGCAATATTGTATCACACAGTCTATATACGCAGTACACTATATGTGGTAGTATTGCACCGAACAGTGTGTATTTATATGTGTATATGTATGCGTGATAGTGCTTCAGTACCGATATAGGTATATATAAGACACAGGTGGAGAAAACTCACCGCTGCTGCCTACCAGGCAACCTACGCCCGGACACGGGGCTAAGGAGTGAATGAGCGTAACCTAACCATGGACGAAGATTCCATTACGGCCTGTATGGACGGAGGAAATCCTCCCCAAGGAAAGGCCCTGGCAAGAGCTCCGGATGCTAGCCGAACGGGAGTTCATATAGAAGAGACTGGCGGCAGACTGGAAACTGGCTCGGTGGCCACGACTAGGATCCCCATTGATGAAGAAGCGGCAGGAGCTGCAGCTGAACGAATGCTCCAGGACGCTTCAGATACGCCCGAAGAAACGGGCCACAAGGAAGTGAAAAAGGCGACCGAAACAACTTATAGACTGGACGCCATGATTGAAGCACTACTACAAAGTGCGTCCGAGTTGGAAGCACTTACCGTGAAGCACACCAAGACCCAAACTGACATCAAATGGGTCTCAGAGAAGCTCCACAGGGCGGCCAGAAGACTGCATGAAGATGGCCGTAGCGAACTGGCAGAGCTGTGAAGTAAGCTAAAACAGACTCTAAAGCTGGAGACGGAGCTCCAGCCAGCAGATGCTTCAGAGGCGACCCTAGTCACAAAGGCATCTGGAGATCCGCAATTCTGCCACAGATGTAAGACGGAGATCAGCGCCGAGGAGATTAGGAAAGAGAAAGAGGATCAGCGCGCAGCAGAGCTGCACAGGCGCATGAATGAGGCAACGACTGAGGAGGAGGTGGTCACGCTGGTCAAAGAGAACTGGCCTATACGACTCTATAGCACGACAAAGAATGTTCACGGTAGCATTTTGACAGAAAGAGAAGTGAGGGCGGTGGTCATACGCGAAGAGTCGGCCAAAGACTCAGAACTCCTTGCCCGCTTGACGCCGCAATTCCCGGCGGTAACCCGAGTAAAGGTCGTCAAACCTGGAAACGTGGCAGTATTTCGAACCCGTGCGGAAATGATACCGGAAGACGGAGATTCCGCCGCAGAAGCATTACCAGAGATCACTAGAACTCTCGTGGTCGAAAAACTAGAGGAAGGAGAAGTTGAGGTCAAAAGCGTCGTAAGGCTCTTCCAACAAATGACCACGCATCTACAGCGAGCTGAACAAGACGCAGGGCCGAACACAGTGGTGGTTAGAACGGGAGGCGGTTCCTACGCCGACATCTTTAAAGAACTGCAAACCAAAGTCTGCCCGGACCAATTCGGAGTACAGGTTCAGGTCGAGGGAGCGGCTAACGGAGACATCCGACTTAAAGTACGAGAAAGAGAGGTCGGGGGTGCGAAAAATTCGCAAACCACCTAAAGGTCTCATCGAACGTTAGTGTCGAAACCTGGCAACGGGACGCACGACTAAAGCTGATCCTCCACGGCCTTGAACAGGGCACCTCTAAGGAGGAACTGGAGCAAGCCGTCAAAAACCAGGGCGAGGGCGAGGTAACAGCAGAGGTTCCACGCAAAGCGGCAAATGGAGGCTGGATCTCCGCCCTGGTCATAAGTAGAAGGATCGGCGAGGCCCTACTGAAGAGAGGACGACTTAGTGTGGGTTGGTCAACGTGCCGGGTGACCGAACGGATCTCTCGCATCCCCTGGCATCTCGTGCAGCATGGGAGATCCCCATGCTGCAAGAGATGCCAGGGGATGGGCCATACGGCGAAGGATTGTGCTGAAGAAATGTCTTAAGACCGCAGATGCTATCGCTGCGGAGCCACTAGATATCTAGCGAGAAACTGCACTGCTGAGATCAGAAAGTGCTACGTATGCTTTGTGGCAGGGCGCTCAGCGAACTCAATGGCATGTCCTACCTACAGAAAAGGGGTGGACGATCTGCGAAGGAAGAAGATAGGTCTACTGCTCCGACACGAGGGACCGCAGAAGAGTGCCAGTTGCCCGGCAACAGAGGAGACTAGGGCAAACCACGAAACGGAAGAAACCAAGTAGGAGACACACGACGAAGTTTTCCACTTTGGCCAGAAATGCAACGGCAGATGCAGCTATGACGGCAAGAACGGATCAGGAAATCTCGACAAGCCATGGAAATTAAGGTCTTGCAGGTTAATCTCAATAGATGCAGGGCTGCACATGACCTCTGTGCGGCAGTAGTAGACCGGTTGGGAGTTGACCTATGTCTCTTGTCAGAGCCAAACGAGGCCCTGGTAAAGGCAGCGGACAAAAGGGTATGGACAGTAGACGAAAGAACGGACACTGCAATCTGGTGGACAAACCGTCGAAAAGACATCGCAATCCGGGGCAGGGGCAGAATACCTTGAGACACTGCGTCAGCCTCAGAACGCAGGATCATCAGGCCAGGTTATCACGGGAGACTTCAACGTGGCGTCTGTGCTTTGGGGTAGTAGGCGCACAAACTTTCGGGGACAATCCCTGATGGAATGGTTAGCTGAACGGGACCGTCTGGTTATGAACAACCCAAAAGCGGCCGCGACGTTCGCCCGCAGAGATCAGGAAGCTTTTATAGACCTGACGATCAGCGCCGTGAACACACCCTACAGAGTAGTGAACTTGGATGTCCTCGAACACGAAGAGAACCTTAGTGACCACCGATATATTACATTCACGGTGACAAACGACGGATCACTCAAAAGCGCGGTGCCTGCCGCTGGGTGCCATAGGCCCAGATGGTCGGCTCGCAGGATGAGGAAGGAGTAGCTTAAGGAGAAAATAGTTCGGGGCTGTAACGAACTGGAGGACACCTTCAACGAGAAAAGCTTAGACAAAATCCTCCGTAAAGCATGTGAGAAGGCAATGCCAGCTCCAGTGCATCCGCGGCGGAGAAACGCTGCACCAAAGTACTGGTGGTCCCCCGAGGTGGCCGCTGCACGGAGAGAGTGCATTGGAGCCCGGCGCCGATACACTAGGACCCGTGGGAAGACCAAAAAGGCGAGAACGGAATCGTCTGGGCAGGAGTGGCGGGATAAAGCAGATGGTCGCTGGTCCGAATACAAGGCAACACGCGTGAACCTCAAGACCACCATCAGAAAGAGTAAGCTTCGGTGCTGGAACCAACTGATCAAAGAGATCGAGCAGGACGTGTGGGGGAAGCCCTACAAAATTGTGATGGACAAACTAGGCAAGAGAGCTCTAACGATCCCACCTGATCTCGTAGAAGCCATTGTGGCTCACCTTTTCCGGTGCAGACGGAGGAAGGCAGAGACCCTATTACGGACATTCCTCCTGTAACGCTCGAGGAGGTCCTGCGAACGGCTGAAAGGATGTCAGAGGGCACGGCCCCAGGACCCAACGGCATACCCCCGGAGGCGATCAAATTTCTAATGAAGGAGTGCAATGACGCAATCGAGGAAAAGCAAATCTCGCTCTCAGAGGATCAGTACGGGTTTCGTAATGGAAGGCCCACGCTCCAGCCCATTAGCAAGATACTCGCTAAGGCCGAAGAGGAAAGACAGAAAAGCCCCAGAGTTCGTAATTTTTGCCTCCTGATATTGCCGGATGTAAAGAATGCGTTTAACAGCGCAAATTGGAGCGTGATCCTGAATGCGGCGGAGAAAAATAGAGTACCAGCGTACATTCGGCGTATGATAGCGTCGTATCTGGCCAAACGTAGTGTGAGCTACGACGGCAAGGAGTACGCGATGACTGCAGGTGTACCACAAGATTCCGTGCTAGCACCTACGCTATGGAACTTAGCGTACGACGGCGTGCTAGAGATGAACAGGCCTCGCGGTGTTGAGTTCGTCGCCTATGCCGACGACCTGACAATCTTAGTCACCGCAAGGGATGCGGAGCTGTTGGAGGACCGAGCAAATGACGCCTTAGATGGGGTTAGCCGGTGGATGAAGTCGCACCACCTAATGCTAGCACCGGAAAAGAGCGAGGCGGTTTTGCTTATTAGTAGATGTTCAAGGATTATCAATAATCCCAGATCTCATCAAATGGTACCGATGCGAGTACGCGGAGACGACGTACTACCTAACCCAAGTTCTCACCGGTCATGGCAGCTTCCAGACCTACATGGTGAAAATTGGAAAGACTGAGGTAGACATATGTGTCTTGTGCGATGCCGGCGAGACCGACGACGTGGATCACACGCTTTTTGCATGCAGAGGTCTTGATATCACGAGACAGACAACCCGCTCACGACTAGACGTGCTTTCAGGGATGCTCAGCTCGAAAAAAAGCTGGGAGGCGGACTCTGATTTTGTGGAGACTGTTATAAGAGCGAAGATAGGGCTGACGGAAGAGAGGCGGCAACGCATGGAGCGCCGCCAGGCCGAAGATTGAGAGCCAGACTAGCGGCTCCCTACATGCACTGACGTAGTACCACAAGTATCCCGGTCATGTAGGTTAGGGGGTCACCAGGTTTTTAGTGGGTTTAAGAGTCCCACACTACCCAGACCAAAGGGTGTGCGTTATGCATTTTTGTTCCTGGCCCCTGTAAAAAAAAGAGAAAAAAAAGCTTCTGTGTAGGTTGACCGGTTGCAATTGCACATTTTCTGCTCTATCTCAATCTAATAAAATAACTTTATTTTTGCTAATTCTCTTCTTAACGACCAATCTCGCATCTTGTGGCCGGCATTCTATGTTCTTAGAAGAAGATCATTTTCTCACAAACGACGGTTTTCTTAGTTTCTGTATAGGAGGACTGGCAATGGCACATTGTATGCTACTATGTTGAGCGACAACACCAGTGTCACAAATTGTAGTAATATCACTCTCACTCTGAAACAAGATTTTTCAGAAACCATATTCCATCGGCAAAAAATATTTGGGTTAACGAGTTCTACAATTCTTATTATCGATCTTCTACTGTCCTGTTTCATCATGTATACATACATATACAGTCCGTGAAAAAAGATACAGCCACCTTTTTTTTAAACTTTTTTTGTTTAACTGTTGCCGGATTGCACGCAATTATTGTAACCTTGCCTTTTAACCAATCATGCAAAGGCTACAGTGATACATGCTCATAGAGTCACAGCGGAGACTTTTATCGACATGTAGGGTCTCGGATTATTCTGAAACACGAGATCTCTACATTTGGCACAGCTACACCGCGAACAAAATTATACAGCCACAAGCAATATGCATGTCCTAACGAGTAAATTGAGCGAACTAACGGCGTTAGGTCTTATTTCATGGCTCGACAGGAACAAAGGCAGACACCCAGCAACTATACTTAATAGTTAGTGAATCTATAATCTATAATAACTGTAGTATTTACACGATTGGTTATAATAAAGGTGTGTAATGTGGCAAAAATGGGTAGCTTTCTTTTTTGCGGACTGTATATATATATATATATATATATACGTATATATAAATATATACGTTTATATATTGGACCGGACGAATATATATATATATATATATATATATATATATATATATATATTGGACCTGCGCGAGCACAGCTAAAAACCTAAAGATAGATTAATTCGATTCAAAAACAATTGCAAGCAGGTACATTATTGCTTGTATATTAAGCACCTTGTCCAGGTGGTCTACACCAGGCCTGGATTTAGGGCTGATGTAGTTTGTCGTCACGTTCGCTAGGGGACAATTGTTAACCCCGTTACGAGTTAAATAAAGTATTCTTCAGGTACTTGAGTCGAGTATGTACCTATACTCGAAGCAGGTATCTTATATAGGCGCAGCTTCATTTACTGCCCAAGTCTTATGAAAGAATTACCTAGCGGACTCAAACCTTCGAGTACAAGAGATTCATGACAGAACATGAACTATGGCGGGTTAATTGTAGTTTAAGTAAAATGTATTGCCTAGCCGATTTTCTGCAAATATCTCGCGGCAATCACATTAGCCTATCCTACGCTAGTTCGCTGTCCGTCTAGAAGAATGTTTCAGATGTTCCCCTCCAAAAATAGGAGCTACTACAGGCAGCTCCTGTCAAAAGCAGGCATGCTCCCATGTAATTTATGGTCGTAGCACGGTTAAAACTCAAGCGATACTTTCCATGACAATATTCGGAACGTTCTTGCGCGAGCAGCGACCATTTGCAAGTGAACCACACAGTCGCCGTTCGTGTGGACTCAGCTTAATGACTTGAAAACGTTCTGTAATGATATGAATATATTGTAATGTAATGATTTTCTCATATAATTTAGCCTGTGCAACATTACCTTGCAAAGAGGGAAGAGCAAATGACTACAATATACAACATTGCATTTAACGACGATTTGTGTATCCCACAAAATAATATTAATTTGCCTTTCTTTTCAAAGTTGAGATTAAACCCATTTGCGGTAAAGGAGACCCGAATGGTGAACCTAGACTATAGGTAAAGGTCTCGCCGTTTAGGGTGTGCCGCTAGTGTGGTATCCAGGGTTAAACAGTTCACTTCAAAAAGTTACGCCTAAGTTTATATCTTTGTATTACCAATTGATTAGGTTAGTCGCAAGTAACTCTCAGATTTGTATAGATCGGTTTCATAATATATGCATACATATGCATACTATACACCATGGATACACAAAAGTGGCATGAAATATGTATATGTATGTATATATATATATATAATTTTTTTTCAACGTTTTATATAAAACAATGCTGCAGAGCTAATCGCTCACTTAAAAAGCTAATCTATGCTTGTTTTAGCATGTATATATATATATATATATATATATATATATATATATATATATATATATATATATATATATATATATATATATATATATATAGTCAATTTGTCGTCAAATCATGTCTTCGTAATTTAAAGGAGCCCGTATTTTGCATCGCGGGACGAGCGGGCAGGGCTCACCACATGAGAGTAAAAAAAAGCAGGTCGTCCTCAAAGAACTCGCCACCAAGTTTCCACTTATCAAGGCGGCGCCCACAGGCTCAGAGATCTCCCCACAAGAGTTCCTGCAGAGACTTTCCAAGACCCTTCAGTGGAATCACAACAGGATAAGCACCTACCAAGTAGGCCTCTACATATCCCAGGACTTGATTTGGGCACAGATCCGTAAGAGCCTTAATCTTTATGAATCGACCCATTTACACACAGAAGCGCCGACATAACACTAATGGCAACTAGCAGTTTTTGGTGGCCCTGCCAAATCAAGATGCCTTGGCTCGTTGGTTAGTTTCTGACGAAGAAAACCGTTAAGTTAGGTGGCTTCGGCGGCGGTCCCGAAGAATAGATCATCCTGCTAATTTGCCATAACTGCCACGAAATAGGATGCAACCAGAAAATGCTGAAGTAAAAAGCTGAGTCTAAATATGCCACAGGAGCGGGGACGCTGGACACGTCATCCGAGACTGCGATGCCGATGCCTAACTGTTACATTTGGGAATGTGGGCGACCGTGATCTACGGCATGCCCCAACTACCTCTAAACCCTGACAGAACGCAAAGACGCATAGCACGCGGCCAAGCAGTTAGCATACGCTGATAAACATGGCAGGACTGACTCGGTCGCTCAGGAGACCGAGGCCGAGCAGCAAATCTCGCCAAATTCTTATGAAAGTCAGGGTAATTTAAGTAAACTGTAGTAGCAGATGGCGAGTGCGCGGCATGCTAGAGGAAATAGTAGGTGAAAGCAAAGCAAACCTTGTTGCTGTCAGTGAATCAAATAAAAAATAAGTAAAGAAGCGCTACAATATAATTACCACCGGTTCCCTATCAATAGCCAAGCAAAATCAACAGGATACGCTTGGGTCAAAGTAGCCAACGAGTGAAAGTGAAAGTCCTTACTGAAAAAGATAACCTTAGTAACCACTACTGCATAGAGTTTATACTAAAGGCACGGTCACACGGGCCACCCGCAAGCGACAAAATTTGCTATACAATAGCCGAGAGGGAATCATTTAAAGTAGAAAGTAACAAGGCAATCGCCAACACGGAACTGCTCTAAAGCCCAAAGGAGCTTTAGGGTGTCTTGACAGCAGCACGCACTCGAGCTGCTAAGTCCAGGAGTCTAAAGCGGGTAAACTGCCAGCCAAAATACTGGTAAAAGAGACCATTGCTCAGAAGAGGTTTGATACAGCGGACACGTTGTGTGATACAATTTATGTATTATTGTAAATGTGTATATAATCCATAAATTATCTTATTAAAAAACTATATGTTTTATTTATTGCGTATAGTGTTAGTAAATGCCCTTAGCACCTTTCATCTTACGTTGTGTCGAGACGAAACTCGCATATCATAGCAGAGTGGCAAGCCATCTGTGTGTCATGTATGAACAATTGCTGCCATAAAAATATCTAGAGTTAATGCACTTAGGCCGATAATTGCGCTGACTTTTTGCAGGGCTCATATGCACCCTCGTGTGTATAAGCGCAACTTTTTGTTAGGAAAGATTGATATGAAAGATCGACAATGTTTTGACAAATGAGCAGAACACGTCGAATTAATGATTTCTATTGCTAGGAGGCAGAACGATCTTTAGAGTTCTAATGACGGCCCATTATTGTGTATACAGATAATTTCAATCAAATACCGTATCCATTAAAATAGGCCACATATTCACTAGGACTAGGCTTAGGCATTGTATGTAGTGGCACTGAGGTCTACTGTAGCTTGCCTATAATCCCCGACTAGAAGCCATGTACTTCAATGAACCTTTAAGAAACCTGATAATTTTTTAATTATCAGGTTTCTTAAAGGTTCATTCATCAAATTCATTTCAAATGCATGCATCAAGCTTAGCGAACTTGGTTCTATGCTGTTGCTAGGCGAGCGAATACTCTACAGCATGTTAGTGCATAGTATTTGATATCCTAAGGCTTTTCCCTGACATCTGTAATTTAATGGGGACGGAGGTCAAGTATGGTGTCGATAACAAGGATCGATCGGGGCGCGTTCATCGATACGTTGTTTTGGTAGCCGCCGAAAAGCAAATCGTTTTCACCTAATAATATTGTGGCGGCACTTTTTCTCGTTGTGCACGACGGTTTGACAAATGTTATCAAGAACACCACCACGATAGCCCCACGGCGGGCGGGCTGGCGCGCGGCAAGCCCACAAACAAAGAAAGCAAGAGGCAACAGGCAACGGCAGCCATTGTTAAGCAAGGCCATGAGACGGCATGGGCCCAGTCGACAAAATAATTAATAATAGCACGTGTCCACCACTGTAATTCGGAGAGTAGGACACGCCCCTGTGGGGTTGAAGGCCGATGTAGGCCGATAGCCTAGCGAGCACAGTCTCGGCGGCCACTTGCTGGCGGATCGACCCGAGCGACGTTCGGACCGGTTCGACGCCACTCGCTGAGCCTCGCAGGGGGTCGGCTTTCATCAAAGCGCATTCCAATGGCCAGGCGGCCCACGACCTTGGTTATGGACGTGAGAGAAGAACCAAGTCCTGCCGGAGAAGTTGGTTGCTCGGGCAATTCTCTCAGTACTGGTCATTGCTGGCAGCGGAGCCATCTGCGACCCGGCAACGCCACGAAACGCTCTCACCCTGCACTCTCGGACGCTTTCCAGCTTAGCATGTTATTGCCTCGCATAGTATTAGTTCTACTGTGATACCTGTACATGTTAATACCAATAAACTCTTGTTTCCAAAAAAAATAAACAATAAATAAGTTTTATTGTTTGTTGGCATTTAATTTGTATTTTATATTTAGTTTGTGTGTAAATGTTACCCAAATTCTCATGGCACACTATTCTTCGTATATGATGGTTATTATTGTTCAATTAGTGCACCTGTGAGGTGTGAGCGTCTGCTTAATCTTCATTTTTCACTAAGTTAGCCCATGGCGACCACACTGCTTCTTCCTATAGACAGCCAAGACCAGCATCTGCCTCAGAAACTAAGCTTCGCGACAATTTCCTGTGATTTCCTCAATTCGTTTGGCTAAAACCTTAAAAAACAAGTCAGTTCTCTAGCCTCTGCATCAGTGTTGTCAATTACTTTCTTAACGTTACCTTTATTACTATTTGTGAGTAAGTGAAATGTGCGGTGCCTGCACTGGAATTATGTCCCTTCATGTCCCTGAAAAAAATGATATTGTGGTAAATCAATACTGACAAAAAAGGGAAGATATACGACGACCCTACAAACGATAGTCTTGCACGGGGTGCACCGGATTATACACGTTATTTCAACATTCATATTAGGTAGCGCATGGCAAGACACTCACTAGTTGTCAATCTCGGGCCCTTTGCATATGCAAGTAGTCAATAAATAACGACACGTCAAATGCTGTTAGATGTCAACGTTACCCTTTTACGGGTAAGTTTTAACTGACTTAGGAAGTCAGCTACGATGCTGGTAACATCGAGATGAATATTGCACCGAAATACTCTGCTAATAATGCTAAGTATGCATACAAGATGGTGACGCTAAAACAACTGATACGTCATCCCAGCTGCAAGGGATTTAAAATTTAGACATCTGAAGTGTGCTGGATACTCTTGTATTGAACAGTTTCTTATATACGGTGTTCGCAGAACAGTCTGCGATCTCAAGAGAACAACAGAAAAGCAAAAGTGTAAAATAATTTGAACATTATTTTTGACATTGCCTAATGAAATACAATATTGATGAGATGGTGACATTTTTGCTTCTCACAGGCTGCATACACACAGTGTGTTAACTTTTTCCTCAGAAATCAGGCATTTTAATGAATTTTCATTTAATCCGCTGATGATCGTGCTATCAGTGTAGCGGCGGGGTAATTGGCAACATTTCACTCTTTATTTTCAATGGATTTTTATTCAATCCACTGATAATCATGTTATCGGCGTAGTAGCGGGGTTATTAGAGTACACTTCACTCGTTATAAAACCCCATTGGAAGCCCAATTGGCAAAATCCAGCCGCTCCCAATGGTCCGTCGGTTTGAGCTCGTGCGTCATATGAATTTTGTATGGATACGTCGCTGGATCCGACCCCAAAGTACACCAGGTCGAGATGCGCGGACGATTCAGTCTTGGTGCTCGAGCGCACATACCAAAAGAGCCAGTTTTAAATGCGCATTATTTACAATATATTTTGTGTATTATATAGTCGCTTAGCTCGTAAAGCTGAAAGCCGGTGTACGCAGAACACGGGCTTTTAGACTCGCCTCAAGTTCTGAGTTGATTATCCTGGATATAGCAGCTTAATTTTGTTCTGTTTAGGAACGGAGCACCTCGCAAAGAGAGCAGAGGTAGACGTACAAGCTTTTGAAAAATCAGTCAGCTGATTGAAGGTTTTGCAGAGATGGCGCTTTTTGGTCAGAACCATATTTTATATAAATAGGTTCCGTCTCGTTGTTTTATAACATTATTTATGTCTAAACACAGAACTGCGGAAAACAAATGCAAGAGTAGCCAGCCCTCAGTTCAAGCACAGGTGTACCTGTCTGTGAGACACTGGTTTCGTAACTGCCGGCGATAGTGTAGTGTCCATCAACCCCATAGCTAGGCGGTGACCGTTACGAGTTTGCTAGTCTCTCGCTCAAACAACACAGGTCCTCTTCCTGGCTCGCACCAACGACTACTGACTCATTTTTCACGTGCTTCCTTATATACTCACAGATTGCCCGCGCATTTAGTGACTTCCCGCGTCTTCGTTAGTAGGGTGGCGGCATCTTCCATTTGGCGCTATGTATTGAGCTTGTTTCGACATTGCCGCCAACCGACGCTGTCTATGCCCGCGCTACTTAACGGACGCTGCTACCCTACAGATAGCTTGCTTGGAAGCTTCGCATTATCCATTTGCCTCACGAAAATAGACGTTTTTCAAAATGGCAAGCCAATAACACATACAAACTCTTGGAAAGTAAGCACCAATAAAGACGGAACTCTTTGCAGAACGGTTAGAAGTTTAAAGTCCCAATTATAAAGTCCACACGCAGCTATATGACTGTTGTCGTTCACCTTAGCCTGGAAATGCCCATATGCATTCTAGTGCTTTTGTTTATTAAATTCATTGGTAAGGCGTAGAGATAGATATTCTACTCATTTTATTTCCATAGCAAATCTCAGAATGGCTGCACCGCAACTTAGCATACACAACCCTTACCTACGGTTGGTGCATGGGCGCGTTTATTGACAAAACAGTAGCAAAATCTTTGTTTTTTTCGTGTCGTATTCTACGCTGACTAAAAGTGCTAAGTATTTTTGCATTTATAGTTTTAGAGTCTTTTAAAATGAATATACATATAAACAAAATGTTGTGTAGATAAACCCGCAGCAGTATGTTTCGCTCGGTTTCGTCATTATCGCCGAAGAAGAAATAAGAGCTGGAAGAGTCATATATGTACATAGTGTGTTCAAAACGTATCGCGACTTTTGTGTTTTTTCAAAAATTATTCATTTATTCATGAATATCTATTTTGATCCTTTCAAAGTAATCCCCATGAGATATTATACACTTGTGCCAACGGTTTCTCCAATCTTCGAAGCACTTCAAAAAACCATTTTTTTTTATCTTGTTCAGCTCCTCCTTCGATGCCGTCTTTATCTCGTCAAGCGTAGCGTAACGTCGTCCTTTCATGGGCCTCTTCAGTTTAGGGAACAAGAAAAAGTCACAGGGGGCCAGATCTGGGGAATACGGTGGCTGCGGCATCATTAGTGTGTTGTTTTTGGCCAAAAACTCGCGCACAAGCAACGATGTGTGAGCAGGGGCGTTATCGTGGTGCAAAAGCCAATTTTTGGTCTTCCACAAATCCGGGCGTTTCTGGCGGATTGCTTCGCGCAAATCGCGCATAACTTGCAGGTAATATTCCTTATTGACCGTTCTACCCTGTGGCAAGAACTCATGATGCACCACGCCCCTGCAATCGAAGAAAACTGTCAGCAAAACTTTCACATTCGACCGAACTTGGCGCGCTTTTTTCGGTCTTGGTTCGTGCGGCAGCTTCCATTGAGATGATTGAGCTTTGGTTTCCACGTCATAACCATAAACCCACGATTCGTCACCAGTTATGACCCTCTGGAGCAAATTTGGGTTGTCGCGGACAGAGTCCAACATCTCATTAGCAATGTTCATGCGATGCTGTTTTTGGTCGCAATTGAGCAATTTTGGTACGAATTTCGCGGCGACCCGTCTCATGCCCAAATCATTGATAAAAATCGAATGGCACGAGCCAATCAATATGTTTAGGTCCTCAGCAACTTCTCTAACGGTGATTCGACGATTGGCCAACACCATTTTCTCCACTTCATTAATTTTTTTGTCTGTTGTTGAAGTGCTCGGGCGTCCGGCACGCTCTTCGTCGTTCACATCTTCTCGGCCTTCTGAGAACATTTTGTACCACCGATAAACGTTGCTTCGGTCCAAGGTAGCTTCTCCGTATGCCACAGTCAACATTCGGAATGCATCCGCGCACTTAATTTCGTTTTTCACACAAAATTTGATACAGGTTCTTTGATCCATTTTTTTGAATAGGTAAAAATCGAAGACGATCCAAAACACGTGCAAGCAAAGCAGCTGTCAACAATTAAGTGAACATTCAAAATGGCCGAGCTTGTCGGCATAAGTGAGAGACATGAGTACCAACATAACGCCACAAAAAATCGAAATTCGAATATACGTAACCCGCGAAAATTCAAAAGTCGCGATACGTTTTGAACACACCTCGTATATGAGTATCTTGCGGGGCTCTAGCCTGCGGAGTGTGGATGGGCACGCATCAATGTGACCCACCGTAATGTAACCCCCACAATGACTACCCCGTTCGCGGGGGTGGTCGTGTGATTGCCGCCGGCGTCATCGTGCGTCGTTATCGTCGTTTGTGTATAAAAGCGCTATCGACCTCACTCTCAGTGGAATGAATGGCCTTTGGCCTTCTCTTATCTCTTGGTAGCTTCTCTTTCTGTTTCGTCGTACGCAACATGCGGTTTTTCCCGAACGGCACCGTGAAGTGTCCAGGCCTCATATCTGTATGTATGCAACGTCGTCCGTCGTTTTCCAAGCTCCACCACCACCACCATCACCGCCACCACCTCCGCTCATCACCCTTCACCGCCCCACACCACGAGCGCTGTGATACGGGGTGTTACTAGAAACCTCGCTCGTATGGTCGGTCGCATCGACCCGAAGTATGCTTGTATCGGCCATCAGCAAGTCTATCAGCAGCCTTGCTCCCGTCCTCGTGGCCATCTCTCCACCGAGCCGGCCCGAGAGAACCTAATCCGCCTATTCGACAATAGGCGCGGCTCGCTCGGTGCGGCCCCACAATGGGCTGGCTTATCATCGATAGTGATGCGGCGCAGCGCGTAAGCACACAGAGAGAGAGAGAGAGGCACATCACAAGCATCGTCAAGCGTTGCGATGTGATGAGCCTCTCTCTCTCTCTCTCTGCTCAAGTATCTATCTATCTATCTATCGCAGACGCCTCGAAAGATAACTAGAGAGATAAGTGTGAAGGTGCGAGATAAATGTGAAATGTGGCTGCTATAGGACGCTGATGAAGATGCTGGTGATGTTGTTGTTGTGACTGTGGCTTTTTAGTGCAGGCTGACAGGGCGCGCATATTTCCCGCCGACTGTTGTTGCGTTACGCGCCGCTGACAATCTCGTCTCATTGTTGAGTGAGCGCGTGTTGATTAACATCGAGAGAAGTGGACCGAGGCAAATACATAATGCGTTGGGTTTGCATTTTTCCTGATTAAGTGAGACAGGTGGGCATTCACGCACGTTTGTTGACGTGAGACCATGCTTTTTGTGGTGGCCAACTCCTACGAGCTTCCTCGATGCTTGGTTCTTGCGTAGGAAAGTTGCGTAGCAGTTTATGCTCTTGACACAGCGCAGTGCTGTATGCCAGATCACGTCTCGTGAACGCCAACCTCAGCTATATGCGTCGTTCTGCATCTCATAGTTTAACTAGAAAATGCAGCTGCCCTTCATCTACTCTTAACTTGATAAACAGACGCTGCTAGCCATACATTTACAAGTCAGCATCAAATTATTGCACATAATACGCGCAGAAAACCGTCTCGACAAGCTGAGTCGAAAGCTGTCGATTAACTAGAGTGCGCGTAGTGCCACATATAGATATATAGGTCGTATAGAGCAGCGATTTTTAAATCTGTAGTAGGTGATAGTCTTTACAGTTGCACATATTATGAAACGGTTTCGTCTCATAACAATGGTTTGCCATTGGACTATTGTAGTTGACACAGCTATTGTTTACGCTTTTAATGCTTTAGTTTTAAAGAACTTAATACGTCACCTTAATTAAAATTCTCAAGATATATATATATATATATATATATATTGTGGTATAAGCAATTAATAATTTACGGAACCCCTAATTATTTCCGCATTAGAAACCCGCAAATGACGTAAATTATTGTGTCCTACGCTTAGCTAATATTCTCGATTGCCCGCTTGAACTTGCTCTACACACCGCTATATTTTTCAATGTTCTTTCAAGTAATTAAGTAAATCAAAATAGCCACAGGAGACCCTGAAGCGTCCGGTGATCAATGAATACTAAAAGCGGCTCTTGTGTGACGTAACCCTACAATTGTTCATTTTAACCGAATGGTGAGAACTTAAGTTCTCTAGTGTCTAATTATTTAGCCCTTTATTTAGTTGGCGTTGTACGGCTTATATTTATTGGCCCAATTAACTAGCGACCGCTGAACCCCTCGTGAAACCTATCAATGTTGTATTATGGCAACTGCCGGACATTCTCGAGGGTCGAGTTCATAGCAGCACTAATAGCGATAACAATGCCCGACAACGTCATTAACAGGTCTCTCGAAGGTGACCTAATTGTATAAGATAGAAGCGCGAAAAGAGCTTGGAAATGAGGCGGTGATATACGAAAACATATATATATATATATATATATATATATAATGTGCTTACTAGTTGTTAGGCATTAAGTAGGAAACTACACTTAAAATGAGCCAACAGAGGATTCGAGCGCTACTCTGCGAAATTACATGACATGGGTACCACTGCTACATCGTTGAAAAGTGCAATGCTATAAAATCGAGTAATGTTTATGTACATTTAGTAAAGCAGGTCACGCCCGATCCAATATTCTAAAATATAGAAAGCTTCTTTTCTTTATTTGGAAGGTTAAAAAAATGCATAATGCATATTCTGTGTCGGCAATCAACAACACCTAGTGTGGAACTCTCATTCACTAACACCCGAGTCCCCCTTCATACGGTTCGGAATTGTGTTTGGGAACACTTTAAGTTCATGAGAGGTGAGTCTCGTACTGTACTGACTCATGGTCCCTGAACCCAAGGAGATCCGTCGAGATCCTTTACCTGAGGGCTAGATTGCATTGGCCTCTCGCGGAGCACCCTCGTCTCGACTGTTTGCCGACAGCGCGTGTGCAAAGCGGTTTCGGCGCAGGTCTTCTTAGCGAACCTTCTCCCTTATGATGGCGTCGAGGTAGTATAATCAATGCGTCCATCAAGCAGGATTGCATAGCATATACGCGACGATTGCTGGTGTCACCTGGTCGACTAGGGCGGAGCCTGAAGACGTACGTGTCGTAGGGTGTCCGTGCCCCGTGAAAACCTGCGTGACGTAATAGTTGAGGGGCTCTGCGGCAACCACCCAAAAGCGAGAGTCAGGGATTAGGGTCCAGAACGCCGCGAAAGTGTCCGAACGTGGGTGGCCCATTTTCGCGCCCACGACTCAAGGGTTGCTGCCCTTGCTTGGTCGAAGTTTAGATTGATGTCAAGATGACTAGCGGCGCGCTCTCCAGACAAAAAATCTCAGGGCAGCTGCCGTGCTAGTACAAGTGTCCGTCCAGACAGTTGTATAGGCGCAGCAGACGCGCAGTGCCATGGTCCGTTAGACAAAGCGCAAGGACCGACGATTACGCTCCGTCTGGAGAGCTAGGTCTCCCCAGACTAAGCACGCATATAGTGCTATGGAGTCTGCTGTTTGTATGGAAGCGCCTGCACCTATCAGAGGCATCGCCTGTCCGAGAGAGAATTCGAGCCAAGCTGTGGAAAACCTCAGCTTCCTTACGAGAGACATGGGCTATGTGCGCTTCCCCGGTCAGCCCGGTGCCCAAGATCACACGTAAATAACAAGCTTGCTCTGTCATGCAAGTCGGATGTCCTGCCAGCTCCAGAGCAATGGGTCGAGTTCTTTTTCGGCCCGTAAGGAACAAGGCCCCCGTCCTCTGAGAGGCTACCTGGAGGTGATTCTGCTCACTCCACTTGTGGGCGAGGGCTAATGCTGTATTTGCTGCCGCTTCTGGTGACGTTTCACCGCAAGCTGTTAGGACTAAGGCTAGGTCATCACCACAGACAAGAGTCTCGACTCCGTCGGAAAGGGAAATGTAGGAAGCTGAGTACCATCAACCAGCCTATGGGTCGACCGCGAGCTCCAGTAAGATTAGCAGTCTTGTCCCAGTTTAGGGCCCAGTTTTAAGTCTCTTCAACGGCATAAGGGAATATATTAGAAAGCATAGCAAATTAGGAGAAATGCAATAGCTAGCAAAGAGAAACTGTAGAGCTTGCAAAAAAAATTGCGAGCTATTCAAAAAGTAAATGTAGAATATTTTATTTCACATTTTAGGGACCTAGTTATACAAGACAATAAAGCGGTCGACGGCAGCAGCGTGACATCAACGAGGAGGATTACGATTGGTACAACGAACCCCTTAGCAACGACGGGGTGATCGCCACAGTGAAGCGAATATTGCGCGAAAAGGTCGAGTGACCAGACAGCCTCACCATAAATCATCTTGTAAACAACCTGACTGACCTCGAACCACTTGTGACACAACCGATCAAATATCAGACCCCTGGTAATGGTAATCGTTCCGTCCAATGTCTATACAAAGAAGAAGCATATGCCATACCGCAAAGGATAGAGTCCTATTTTCATGTTGCTCACTTTGCTAAATCCATCACGTGTTGTCATCAATTGCCCGCCGCAAATGACACGACATCAATTCGGGTTTCTTTTAGAAAGGTCCTGCAAGCATGCACTAGGGCAACTGCTGGAATATACTGGAATTCAGTTTGCGCTCACTTAAATCACTAGGCATATTCAACTATAACTTTATATAGAGGGGGGAGGGAAGCTGAACTTTGTTGTTGAAAGATATATCGATGGTCCACTGACCTCCAGAGGGTGGCAAATCGAACCCACCGCAACGTGACTTGTAGAGTCACCGAAATGCTAACAACAGTATTTAGTAGAATAGTGACCCTGAACGGTATACTTCTCATAACATTTACACAGCTAGAAGTGCAGCTCTTAGCTTGCATAGCTGCCAAAGGAAACATAAAAACGTGCTGTGAAACATCGTAGACTAAGTCATTACATCGCCAGGACAAAATAGCTTCTGAAAACAACCCCGGAGCATTTATTTTGATTGATTTGTGTTCGACTTTATATGTCTAAATATAGACTATCGCCCTAGATTGGCAGCGCATAGCACAAAGCAGGCATTAGGGACATCTTATGCACTAAAAGAAAGAAGAAGCTTGAGCAAAACTCTACTTTCCTTAGGTCGTCTGAGCGACCAATTAAATACATATCTTTCTGACTCTAAAACCTCAACGTAGAGCGTTTTATTCACTGTTAAACCCTCGGTAATTCTGAAATTTAAGTGAAACAATCTGATTATTGATTGGATTTTTCTTATAGAATACAAACGGGCCCAAAACACCAAGAAGTCTTGTAGATTTATGCGATTTTCAACTAATTCCATCAATCAATAGAAAAGATTTATTCTTTGTTTTATTAGATTCCTTTACGACTAATGGGCCTGCGTTTATAAGCAGCACGATATTTGCTAGTGTTTGCTATCTTTACGAGTCTACAATACATTGCACGAATCTCCTACATGTAATTCCTAAATAAAAAAATTAATAATTCTTATACGGAAAATAGCTCCCAAACGTGTACGAAGTATCGTCCTTACAGAGTGCTCGCTGCACTGTTTTTCACGAATTACATGTCGGAGCAGCTAATAACAATATAAGTATCATAAAAAGCGTTTTACTTTTTAATTTACAAAATAGATGGACATAAGATAACATTTTCCAAAACTGAAATATTGGCCGGAAGGAGAGGGAAAAGGCAAAGTGCTTTCTAGTTAATGCTGGCTTTCTGTTCCGAGAGAATCTCTGACACCACAAAGACTGCATGGCGTAGGACCGCATAGCTTACGCGGTCCGAGCGAACGGTAATCTACTTGTCTCGGCAGTCCGCCCACTGCTACAAGTCAGCGCGAAAAACTAAGCGTGCCGGTACTCGGCCACCTACCTACGGGTCTTGTCTAAAACCATACTACCAGCATCTCGTTAAACCTCTATGCGTATATATAGTGCTTGATCAAGCTTCGACGTGCCGATTGGTACTGCAGTTGGACATCACATTGTGCTGACATTCGGCACAGTTAACAAAGTCAGTACCAAAACGTGTCGTATGGCGAAGCAGCATTGCGCTGCACGAAAGTCACTTTCAGTTGGTTCGACGTTTACCTCTTCCATGAGGAAACGCTGATCCGTGCCACAAAATGCTACTTGCGAACTCATTGAACATTCAGACCCCGTGACTACTTGCATTGAATACACATGTAACTGTGGCACCCTCAACATCATCATTGTCTTTTGCTCTATGGTCTTAAAAAAAAGGCCTTAGGTTTAGGCTAGGTGACGTAACCAACTGAAACCTATCGGAAACTTGTCCTTGTACTAAACTACTGCACCCCGCTGTTGATTTTAGCGCCTATACATCTAGCCGATAAAATAGATTTAATTCCGGTTTTGTTTAACGTAGTTTATTTATTATAGTAGTGTAGCCCGTTTAGGAGAATAATCTAACATTGGTCTAATCTAAGAGAATAATCTAACCAATTCTGGTATCGATTGTATAAGACACAGCGATTTTGATGTAAACACACGGGAGAAATCCTGTTCATGTTTGATTACCCTTTATAGGTCGGGCTAAAGAGAAAACCATAGACTGACGTGTCAAAGAATGTTTATATCTCCTTTATTGGCAAAAGTATATGGCAAATCTTTTTTGCGACGCGAAAACAAGAGTAAAGGAGTCTTTGTCAAGCTTACATTGTCAGCCATTTATTTTATTGCTTACGAAAAGATACGCTAATCAAAATAATTTCTTGTCTAATAGATTTGAATACATCCTTTAAACAAAGTTGTTGCCGTATTTTCTAGGCAAACACGCTCTTAATTTGTTCTGTACACGCGAGTGCTTCATCGCGAGTTGTTTTTGACTGTGGTTGTTACTCCTACTGAACGTAGCAGTAATATTTATTCATAAACCCAATAAAAACACTACTTCCTTGTAATCCTACGGAAACTGTTTAGCGTGAGAAACGACGGTGACGGCGTCCTCACACGTTTATCAGATCCATTGAACACAACTGCGAGGAGTGACAGGAGAAGTGACGGAAATAATCTGATCTTGCAACACGATACCATATACGTACTCCAGTCACTATAGATGAAAAGCCAAGAACCCAATTAGCAGGGGTACAGGCTTTCCTGAAAGTGCATGCCTGGAAGCACTTCTAATGCCAATTCGGTCGCCAGTGTGTAGAAAAAAACACGCCTTATTAATCGGGTGCCACGTTCGAATGGTCTCTAGTGCTGTAAAGCCTGTAGCCTCAACGCCAATACCTCACACGTGTGACCCTTAATTACAACTCGCATTAATAATAAATCACGTTCTTTCTGCGCTTATTTTCCTCAGATCCAGCGAGTGCATCATCGGGATAATTCCCCGCAGCCTCGGGTCGGTGTAATAAAGCAAGTTATTACAAACAAAGGCTTACTAGACTGTCAGACACGTATACGTCGGCATCATATCTCTGCGTAGAAGAACAATAATCACATAAATACCATAGTAGGACAAACAGTGGTGCCGGGGCGTTTCTAATCTAAATAACATTGACGTCGTGTCCGTGCGGACCTGGCTCGCTAGCCAGTCTTCTAGCGCGCTCAGTAGACAGACAGCTGGAGTTCGGACAGCCCGCCGTTGAAGTTGTTGTGATTGTTACTGTTGTTGCGGCGAGGATTGTCGAAGCCGAGGCCAACGGAAGTCGAGAGAGGCGGTCGTCATCCCTCAATGAAGCTTATTTATCAACCCATCAGATGGAACTGACATCGTATCGCCACGGAGAAAAACGTCCGCTTGTCTCTCCGACGGTCCTCTATTTCTACGACTTGGTGGAGTGACGTGGGGGTCACGCCAACTGCGCGCTTTCACTCACTTCGGCCCTCGATGCAGCGCCTACAGTGCAAGAGATACAACGCAGAGAGAGAGAGTTGGAGTAAAGGAACGAGAGATTTCAAGTGAAGCCTTGTCTAGCCTTGACGTTCCTGCGGTGGCCGATGCCATCAACCGCCGCCGCCGCCTTCCCCACCGTCCCTGCAGAGGCGGCTGCTACTGCTGTTTGTAGGGTGGCAATTCCGAGCCGCAATAAATGACCACAGATGACCGAAATCAACACACACAGACAGCCCCCTCGCGCCCCGTGTAGTGTGCTAAAAATGGATGGTCAGCACATATCATAGCTGGCTTTTTCCTCCCCATGTTCGTGCTCGTCGTTAGTTCGTCCATTCGTTGCTTCTTCTCTGCTGCTGCTGCAGTAATTCTTCTCATCGTCCATTTATCCTTTTGGGTCATCTTTTCTCGTGTTGCAAGTACCACTGCCACTTTCGTGTCGTCGCTTATCATGAGATGACCCATTTAAACTAATTGTTGTTCTCCGACCTTGGGAACAGCCGGCGAGGATAGACCTAGCGGCGGAGGCGGCGGCGGCGGCCGTCCCACGTCACGGTCGGGATAGCGTCTAGGACTGGGACGGGAAATTCACTTCACTTTGCTCGATCGATCGACGTACGCGTGTTATGCTAATCAACAGTTAACTAACGACAGCATTCACGGCACGCCAGCGATAGAGCACTGTCCACCAGCGCGGTGGCCGGCCGGCTGGCCGTTCGGGCTATGTCCCTCATTCATATGATAATGCAATTTAAAGTCGTGCTGACGCGTGTCCCGAGCATCGAACGCCAACTGTCGAATTTGTCCGCGTAGATGGTGGTACGCAGGTGGACGATACGAGAGGAGACGTGCGAGTCCCTTCCAAATGACTTGATTCGAGTGGCAAACGCCTGCACGGCACGCGTAAGATCATCGAAAGGAAGTGCACAGAGAGCGGAGAGAACGAGTCTAGCTAGGAAGCAAGATAGGGCGAACGCATCTAAGACAGCTGTGAAGCAGATCGAGACAGGTCGCGCGTTGAAGAGCGTTGATGACGAGCTTATTTCAGCAGGACAACATTAAGCGAGTCAGCGCTTATCGTTAAAAATCACTACCAACCTATTACTGCTAACGGGGATGCGAACAGTCCACGTTTGCGTACAGCGTTGCAGTACAAAGTTTTTCTGCTTTCTTCACAACAATAAAATCATTGGCTTTTTAGAACCTGTATATATTTTTTACGTTCCATTTACTTAGGTCCTTTGTAGTCAATGCTTCGATTTATCTTGCGCAAAAGTTTTGGGGGTTAAAATCGAAAAAAAACACGTTGCACCCTATTGTGCTTGCTCCCCTTTTTCTGCTTAAGAGATTCCTAGGCAACCGAGATGACAAATAGCCTAAACTTACAGGCTTCGGAGAATAAATTTGGGACTCTAGTAATTGGTTGTTGGAGGCTAGGAGAGCTCAGCAGAGGATAATACTTCACGGTCAGCCTTTTGATTATGCTGAGATCGCGCTTTTAGGTGGGCTGTGTGGCGTATTTGTTAGAACGGCACAGAATGGAAATTAAAACACTGAACCGAAAACTTTGACATGCTAACAAACCACTAGACTTACGTCAAACTAACGTTTCCCGGAAAACGGTTTAGTTATTGTCGTTATTTTTTTATGCTGCTGCCAAAAGTGAGGGCATCTGCGAGCTATCCCCATTCGTCGTATGCAACCTTTTTGATTTTCTCTGGCAGAAAATCCCATTGTTCCTTCTTTAGACGGGATTAGTCATTTCTACGCTGCCCAACTTGAGCTTTTTAGTTATGTTAGGTGGCCGGCGGACATAGCAATGCCACGTTCAACTGGCCTATCCTCGGGGTTAGGGAGGCTCATAGAAAAAGAAGGGAGTAATAGCATGTGCCTTCTGTGGGCGAATAATTGCTAATAATGGTACGTCACGCTCAAGCTTTGCTTGCACAGAGGTGGGCAAATAGGCAAATGGCCGATTTATTCCGTGTAGTGCAAAAATGCTACGGAGAGATGCCAGACTCCGTTTGCCTTAAGTTGCGAATCGAATAGAGTAGAAAAATTCGTAATTTGCACAAAGGGGTTGTTTTGTACACAGCACGGTAGATAGAGTGAGTCAAAATATTTAAATACGTTTGACAGAAAAACTAATTGGAAACCTTTCTCAAGTATCCACCATGACATACTTGTAACAACAAAAATTGCGCACTCCGGTCTGATTGTAGTACTGCGATAAATGATAAAATATCAATATCTTGGCAGTCTAAAGAACACCTCACACAGAGCCTCTTTACAGATACGACTGTTAGCTTCCAAGTAAGTTTATATATCTCGTTAAATACGGTTACCAGACTAAAGATCAGTACGGCAGCTTAGCAACTACAATTCATTTATATTGGCGAATATGTACATCCGGATGTTTACAATAAAACGTCTAAATTGTTTTTTTTTAGGGAATATCTGACTAATTATGTCGCACGAGGACTGAAATCGAGGTCGACAGACACTTGAACACCAAGGTTGCGAGCTACAACTGATGTAGATACCACCAATAACATACTCATAATCGAAGTTTTCGTGCTATAAAACAACGCACTTATGCGTAGATAAGAGCATTACATTTTCTGCACACCAGGGCGCAACACCTTCACACACAGCCTGTCGAGGTTTTGCGTGACCACTTTGATTTTCAGCGTTGCAGTAAAATTTGGGATCTGTGACATCTCGAGAAGTTTCCTACACGTAGATCGGCGAGCACTGACGCATTACTGAGTGGAATCAAGTAATTTTTTATGCAAGAAAAAAACACATAATACACACAGCACAAGTCATTTTTCTAAAATGCAACATGCAATAAAACACTATGAAACAAGCTGTATCAATCAGTTTCCCACAATGATTCTTTGCCCCTCCTTTCGGGTCAAGTTCACAATACTTTGCTTGAGCATACCAAGAACGACATAATTTTAAGATCTCTCATACATCAGCTTAAGTACCTCAGAGAGAAACAGAGCGAACTTCATGTAAAAAAACAAGCGGTATCTCATCTGGAGAAAAACTCAACATCTGCATCAGCTTCGTGAGCAAATTGTAGACCTCTACTTCAGAAAAACCCACTGGCGAGTCCAAGTGGGGCGCGGAAGGCTGGGAACGGACGCCTGTTGTATGAAAAGAGCCGCTGACGGGTGTATCGCAATACTGTGACTCTGACTGGAGAGTTAGCAAAGTGAAAAACAAAATAGAACAAAAAGAGTATCTTTGAGATTAAATTTAAGCTAGGTTAGCACTCCACGCCGTTTTGTTGCTCTCTTGATACGGTGACGAGGTGTGTTCAATCGTTATCGCGACTTTTGAATTTTCGCGGGTTACGTATATTCGAATTTCGATTTTTTGTGGCGTTATGTTGGTACTCATGTCTCTCACTTATGCCGACAAGCTCGGCCATTTTGAATGTTCACTTAATTGTTGACAGCTGCTTTGCTTGCACGTGTTTTGGATCGTCTTCGATTTTTACCTATTCAAAAAAATGGATCAAAGAACCTGTATCAAATTTTGTGTGAAAAACGAAATTAAGTGCGCGGATGCATTCCGAATGTTGACTGTGGCATACGGAGAAGCTACCTTGGACCGAAGCAACGTTTATCGGTGGTACAAAATGTTCTCAGAAGGCCGAGAAGATGTGAACGACGAAGAGCGTGCCAGACGCCCGAGCACTTCAACAACAGACGAAAAAATTAATGAAGTGGAGAAAATGGTATTGGCCAATCGTCGAATCACCGTTAGAGAAGTTGCTGAGGACCTAAACATATCGATTGGCTCGTGCCATTCGATTTTTATCAATGATTTGGGCATGAGACGGGTCGCCGCGAAATTCGTACCAAAATTGCTCAATTGCGACCAAAAACAGCATCGCATGAACATTGCTAATGAGATGTTGGACTCTGTCCGCGACGACCCAAATTTGCTCCAGAGGGTCATAACTGGTGACGAATCGTGGGTTTATGGTTATGACATGGAAACCAAAGCTCAATCATCTCAATGGAAGCTGCCGCACGAACCAAGACCGAAAAAAGCGCGCCAAGTTCGGTCGAATGTGAAAGTTTTGCTGACAGTTTTCTTCGATTGCAGGGGCGTGGTGCATCATGGGTTCTTGCCACAGGGTAGAACGGTCAATAAGGAATATTACCTGCAAGTTATGCGCAATTTGCGCGAAGCAATCCGCCAGAAACGCCCGGATTTGTGGAAGAACAAAAATTGGCTTTTGCACCACGATAACGCCCCTGCTCACACATCGTTGCTTGTGCGCGAGTTTTTGGCCAAAAACAACACACTAATGATGCCGCAGCCACCGTATTCCCCAGATCTGGCCCCCTGTGACTTTTTCTTGTTCCCTAAACTGAAGAGGCCCATGAAAGGACGACGTTACGCTACGCTTGACGAGATAAAGACGGCATCGAAGGAGGAGCTGAACAAGATAAAAAAAAATGGTTTTTTGAAGTGCTTCGAAGATTGGAAAAATCGTTGGCACAAGTGTATAATATCTCATGGGGATTACTTTGAAGGGGACAAAATAGATATTCATGAATAAATGAATAATTTTTGAAAAAACACAAAAGTCGCGATACGTTTTGAACACCATATGTATGTAAGAAACTTAGGGGAATCAGCGGCAATACGACGAAGTACATGTCACTCAGGGAGCCACGGGTGTAAAAAAAAAACGGACGAGGTAATTGTGTCAAGGTGGGCAGCTTTTTGTTCTAATCCTTGTGTTTGTAGTCAAGCTTTTCCGGACAACATGATTTTTCGCTCGAATCAACTACAACCGAGGAGCTAACCCTTTGTTAGCTCCCTTTGTTAGATGTAACCAGGGACTACAGAAGGGTTCTCAATTATTAGTAGTAAGTATAAGGTCAAGTATAGATCCAGTATTATGTGTCGGCATGGCGACAAGTTAAAAATACTATTCTACAAACAACAATTCATGAAGAGAGATTCTTTGGTATTAGAATTCGACGAACCCACAGTTGACCAGTTAACGTTGGGCAGATTGCGGTCACCGACACACCAGACAAGTATCACCGGGGAGTCAATAGTACAGCAGTAGTTAATTACATTACACACATCACGAACACATTCACTATGAGCAGCAAAGCTTCCTGGATTTTCTACATAAGAGTAAACAAATCGAGTTTTAGTTGTGTTGTCAAAATTTAAGTTGCAATGTGTTTAACGAAGACATCAAGTTTAACTTCTATTGCACAAACTGCCCTTTTCTGAATAGAGCACAGACGCCGGCACTTTTTGTGGTCTATTCAATTTAAAAACAGTTAAAAACATTCCCAACTTTAATTCCATCACGTATCGATCCGTCTAACCCGGTTTCACAAAAAAAAAATAGAAGATCAACGTAAATTCAAAGCTATGAATCCGTGTGGCACCGGGTTTTGCTGCGCAACATGGGTTTAAATAAAAACCACTCATGTTTTCGATATTTTGCCTTGCCGAAACGTTGGTGCAGTCGCAGTCGAAAGCGATAGAGGCGACAATACATTATCTTATGTGATAGGCGACTAAGAAAGGTCTTGATGACCGTGCCAGTAGACTAGAAACTAGGCTAAAACTTCGTTAACACACAGACAGAACGACAGACAGAATAGGAGTCATGTTGGGTGCGTAATCTCCAGATTCACCGTGAGACACAGAACTTCGACTTGATTGCAATGTGTCAGCGCAATTGGACACTATACGAGAGGTGGAAACGTGCTTTTTGACAACTCTCGCAGTCTAAGGCCGACAAGGTCGACGCAGGTGATCCGATGAGGACTGGGTGATCATCTGCGTTGCTTAGGGTTCTCTTCCTGTACACGGAGTGAGACAGTGTATGGGGTGCCTCCTAGGGGTTGCTCGCTGCTACGTGTCGTATTTTCTGGACCTTTCATGCTATCTCAACTACATGGGGGTCTACGAACACTAACAAAAGAAGAGCAGTAATGCTAGAATGCCTAGTGGCGGGGGACATGGTTGTCCTTAACAGGTGTACGGACCCTAGATTCCACCGCATTGAAATGGAATCACACTTAGACTTGACAATCTGCAAACCAAATAATGCATTTAAATCCCTCCGAGTTCTAGCAGAACACAGAGGTAGAACCCACAGGATGACAAGACGCGCCGGGAACGCTGCTGAAGGGAGTTCATATGGGCACGGCCCTACACGTTAATACCCCGCATGCCGCAAACCAGAAAGAAAAAAAATTGCTCCACTTGGCTATGGAAGTTGCCGAGGACTATATTTCTGAGATAAACTCGGTGAGGGTACACGCTGCGAGAGAAAGATTGAACACCGGTGGGGCACCAAGCCCTGGTGGTATCCCGGCCTCGACCACGAACGTACTTATGATAACGTAGTCACACGAACACTCTCCGCAGCGGCAACTTTCCCCTGGCTTAGAAGAAAACCGATATTGTACTCGTCCCGATAGGGATTAACTGTACAGTTACAAAAAGTAGATTTTCTTTTTCCAAGCACTGGGCTTTAACAAATGTGCTCTACTAGTCAGACGCGTTCTAATAAAGCAATGCTCTTGTTACATTGTAACTTTGACAAACACGTTTCGGTGCTACGTACCATCAATAGACGGACAGCTCTGTGCAGCAAATTTGCTGACACAAACATGTGCTAGTCTCTGCTATATTAACTTCGAGCCTTATTTGGGTCTTGCACTTGACCTGCTTTAGGCAAGACAGATCGGTCAGCGTTAATTTCAGCAGGTCTCCCTCCATGCTGACCTGAAAGCTGCTGCGACGTATCCACCCATGCATGCGGTTCGAAACTAGAGAAGCACAAAACGATAAAAACTCTGCATCAAGATGTCATTTCCCGAAAATTCGCCCCACTCCCGCTAGCAGTTGGCGGGACGTACACACTACTTTGCTGCTGCTGCAGTATGCAGTATATATTGCAAGGGTAAGTGAACGCTCAGCACGAGCTCAGCTCTCGGCCGACTCAAGCTTCGTTTGGGGGCTGTTTAAGCGCGTAGTAGTAGTAGAAGTACATGTATGCACGACGACGCCTTCGACGACCTATGACTGCGGGGACGGATAGCTCGATCATGTCGGCGTCGCTGCACCTATGTGTCGGGCCTAAAGTGTCGCTAAAAAATCACCAAGCCACCGCGTCTCGTCTCGCCGAACTGGCGGTTCTGCCAACTTGGCAGCTTGGGGGTGCGTCGCTGATTGCGTAGTTGCGCGTTGTTCGAACGACCGACCGACCGATGTAGTCGCTGTTATTCTAGAACCGCACTAGACGCCCCTGCGGCCTCTAGCCCCTAATCGTCGGCCTGAGATGTAGATCATTCCGTTTTTGCGCTCAACTCACTCAGACCTTTCGCCGCGCCAGGCGCCTCGTCGTCGTCGTCGTCTGTCGACCGTTGAAACGATGGTCGGTCGTCAACTAACCAGACTGGTTTGTACTAGATGTAGTAATAGCCTCAGCAGCAGCATATGTTGTTGGTCGTTCATAGGTGGCAAAGGGCTTACAACGATGAGGCAGAGAAACAAGCAGGCAGTGCATGCAGTAAGTAGAACCCCACCTCTTCCATTCTGCCTAACCCCACCTCTCCCACCTTTTGCCTAACCGGCCCAACCAGGCCAGGCTGGTGGTGTATGTAGGTGTCTGCCCCAGAGGCGGCCGCTAGGTAATGTATGGCAGGATAACGATCCACCGCCAGGGCCCACAGTACACATACACACATCACACACACAAGTACAAGTACAAGCGTATAAACAACGCGCGTACGCAGATGCACACAAACAGATAAACATACACATAGGCAGCCATGCACATGAACATCTCTGTCTTTGTCGACGTTGATATAACTGCTACTACCGCACGCTGCTGCATCTGTTCTCCTTATCGGCGAGCGGGAATTCCTCCCCTCTTGTTGACGATCACAGGCCGGTCACCCGCCTTGGGTCAACGACGACAACGACCTGAAACGACAACAACAACAACGTTACGAATAGCCACCAACGAAGACGACAATGGAGACGGTAACTCAGAGGACTGGGGGAATAAGATCATTGCCGCCGTCGCCTCTCGGAGCGCTAGCAAAACAAGGAAACCCGAGGTGGACGAAGAGAAGGAACCATCTTGCGGCGGCCGAAGCGTGTCGCATTTAGGTGCCGCTGGACGGCGCACGGGTTCAAGTGAGCCGGAAAGGGAATGAAATGTGCTGATTACCCGGCCACCCGATCGGCCACGTTTTCTCGACCCATACTCTGTCGTTTTCTATAGCACACAGGCGGGCGAGCGGTCACGGCCACAGCCGTCGTGTAAAGTGCCAACTCCGAACGCCAATGTGTGTCTGCGTGTAGCCCGAAGACGCCTTCGCTCGAAGACGCCTACTGGTCCTACTTTTAGAAGCGGGACCAGCAAAGCAGGGGAAGGAATCGGAGGCAATGAATGCCCTTTAGGCCTTCCGGAAAATAGTTGGGATATCTAGACGACGGCCAAATTTGGCACAGCCAGCCGGGAAAAGACAGGAACTGCTATAACCGCTAAAAAGATATCTCGTCGTTTGGCTGGACGGTGAGGATTACCGCGGTCGTTGCTGCTGTTTTTGTTGGCGTTGCTGCTGCCCACCAGCTGTGCGTGCCCACCCACGTACCGCTTGTCCTAAAGGCAAACGTCTGGCTAAAGGGCGGCGATGACCGCTATCTAATGTACCATGTAAGGGATAAACTTAGCGACGGTCAATGCTGAGGTAAGCCTTGTCCGAACTCAAATGTCAGATTAATGCACATCACCCAGGCAGCCGCTTGTAACTGCTCGAAAGCCAAGAAGGAGGACGCTCTGCTATATAAAGCAGATCACTGATTGTATAAACACAACGTGGGCAAATGTAAATAGCTACAAAACGTCTATTTATTTCATTTCCGACAGAGACCGAGGACACGTTCTAGGTCGGAAGACATATTCGTAGTCTTTTAGATGCGCTTGGTTACGCCAGCAACATAAGGCACGAAGCAAATAAGAATACGGCATATTAGAAATTGAGAATGAATTAGAGGGAGCGAAGTGGCTGGTGTTTGTTATTGTCACGGTAAGCTTAATAATATATATATATATATAGTACACAAGACAAATATAAGTAAAAATAACAAGCTAGCAAGAGTTTGTAAAAAGGCATTAAGCACAGCCACACTAAAATGATTTGATGAAGCTATACCAGCCACTGCCATGGCTGTCGTTGTCTACAACTATACTAGATAAAACGCAAGCGATTTTGCATGATACTTTATTTTAGGCTGGATCATTACAGCAGCAAGCTATGTAGGTTTATCCTCCACAAATAAAAATCACGCCATCAGCAGAAAAGCAATCTCGCTAATTCATGGGCATCTATGAGCCGTTTTTCTCCTCGAATACCTGCTTAAATATTAATGTTACGAGTATTGTAGCGAAATTCAAAATGCAATTCGTATCATATGTTATGACTCGTAACTATTTGTGGTCATAAGTTAAGACTATTGAGTTCCTCCATAGAGGCATACTAACGTCGTCGAACTGGACTGTACAGAGATAGTCAAGGTAGATCAGCTGGACAAGGAGGCTTCCAGCTGGTGGAGAGACGAAGCAAAAAGAAGAGGAATCTCGCGAGTGAGAGTGGCGGATCGACCAGCAACAGCCCAGAAAGCAGGATGGACGCCCGGGGTTGAGGCAGAGTGATCCCTCCCAAATACACAAGCGAACAGCAGTGGAAAAACGCTGAACTAACGCGATAAGGAAGCACCGTCCTCTTCGAGCAGGAAGTGCAGTCGTAGACCTGGGTGAGCCAACATTGTGTAAAAACCGTGTGTTCCCAATGAAGGCTCTTCGTTTGGAGGTCTTCAACCGAACAACGTCGGCAAAACAGCTGCGTGGTTGGACAATCGGGAGGCATACTGTAGCGCGCGCGATCTGGAAATTCAAAGTTTTCCCATCGGATTCCGTCTTCTGCGTGGCCTTTAGTGATAATGACTTTAGTAATGTTTTGACTAGCGCCTTCTGGCCAAAAGGCGTAAATCTCCGGCGTTGGCTGGGAGCTCCGCCGGTCCAGACTAGAATACGCGAAGAGTTTACCAACGAACATGGTTTAACAGCTAGACAGCAATGACGTCTTCTGCCAAGGCAGCTGCAAATTATTGCTTTGGAATTGTGAAGGTTTATCTGGGGATTTGCAGCTAGCATCAGAACGTTTATTTGATGATGTGGACATTGTACTCTTGACGGAGATTTTTATGCGGGAGAAACTGCATTTCAATGAGATGCGAGGTTTTCATCAGCTAGCAAGTCTTCTAGACGGAGGGCGGGGAAGACCAGTATGTAGACTTTTAATCTATTTACGAGCAGGGTTACCCTGAATGCAATGTGTGTGTCGAGGTGAGTGTTGTATAACATTCACCTCAGTTAGTTTCAACCTCGCATTGTTTTACCTGTCACCTCAATATGATAATGTTGACGTTGCCGATGCGATCAGTGCTGATCTAGCGGGGTTAAACCTCCGGCTATCTACAAAATCCGACGGAATTTCAAGGATGAGAGGTAGTTTATATTCCAGCACGGAAGCACCTGCCGGTGCTGGCATCTTTGTGCGTGCCTGCCCAGGGGCGCGTCCCGCGTCGGCAGCCGACAACGTACTTGTTTAGGCAGCTAGGTTTGCGTGTATTGAAGCGCGAGTTAGTGCTGTTGAGATCAACTTCTGACATTGAACAATGCAACCACGCTTCGGAGGCAAATGTCAAGGCGGCTGTAGAGCAACCTATAAGAAACTGCTTGTGGAAAATAGGCGCCGGCATGATGATGAGGAGGAGGAGTTTCGTTCGCTTGAGAGCAGAGCGCGAACTCTATGTCTACATTGGTCGCCGCCTAAACAAAAGCATGCACAGCATGACAAAGGAGCAGTTGCGGCAACACTTTACTGCCCTTCGGCTAAATGCAAACGCCCCCGCGCCTACCCCATTTTATTGAGCAACCGCTCACGGTGGAGCAGCACCACATGAATTCGTCGTTTACGGTGGAAGAAGTTATGCAGATTTTGCGTGGGTTACCCAAGAAAAAGAGTAGTTGACCTGATGGGATCTATTACAAACTGTTTTTTCAGATACTCAGCGGCGAACACATACCCCAGGTTTGGCATGAGGCCAGGCTTACTTTGCTATTCAGGGGCAAAAACTGCGACAACGTGGACAATCCGAATCTCTACCGGGGTATCGCGTCGAAACGCACTTTCGAGAAAATCTTTGCTAAGATGATTATCTCGAGGGCGCTTCCAACTGTGGAGAAGGCCCTACCTCCGGAGCAATTCGGATTCAGAAAGGTTCAAGGTATACAGGGCGCGATCCACGCGATCCAGTCGGTAGTTGAACGGGTGTTGGCTGTGATCGGGGGTCCCTTGTACGCCGTCTTCATTGATTGTGTCAATGCCTTCGACAAAGCTCCCCGTCACCCACTAGTCAATTAGTTTCGACATGCTGGGGTGGATGATTCTTTCCTACGAGTGCTCTCCACCTTCTTTGCTAAAGACCGCCTTGAAGTAAACGCAAAAGGCGAGGACAACTTGCAGCTGAGCCAAAACGTAGGGACCCCTCAAGGGGACTTTCTGAGTTGCTTGGCATTCTCCTTGCTAATCGTATACCTAGCCTGCCATGTGCGGAAGGAGTTTGGAAACGCCGTCGTCATGTATGCGGATAACATAGAAGGTTACCTTTACCGTAAGGGCCTGCAAATAAATTCGCGGAAGACGAAAGCCCATGAAGTTTTGCCGTGGGAGTCGATTGGCTGCAACAGATGTAATACCCTGTTGTGGCTAACCGCTGGAGTTTGTCAACTCCTTACCGTATTTAGGTCTAAGACTACATTATACAGGAACGACCTTTACCCAGCACATCGGCGACAGGTGTCGGGCGGCTATTGCTTCTATTCACACAGAGCTTAGAAACCCTCTACGACTGTCTTTGAATGCGGCCGTGCGTCTTTTTGTGCTTAAGATTGTGCCAATATTGAGCTACAGTCTTGGCAGGGTGTGGGGCTATCTTTCTATATGATGTGAAGCATCTTTCTGGCTGCGCATAAATTGCAGCCAAAAAGAGAGCAGCGCAGCTGAATGTGTACCTCGCCAGGGAACTTTGAGATGGAATGGCATGCACTTGCCGGCACGTGTACACAAGGTACATTGTGCATGGCTATCATCACTTGATATATTCGACCCAAGGATTTCACTAAGTTAGCGATCAATGTCGTTGCCGGTTCTGCTCGCAGATATGCGCTAAATACCACGCAGCGAGCTGCCAGACGCATCGGCGGTCTTTGCACTCTTTGGGCCGGTGGGACGGTCGCTGAAGTGTTCAAATCGTAAATAATAAATGGATTGTATTGTAATTATGTAGCATCTTGAAATGCAATGTTATTGAGAAATAAACAATATGTGTGTATACATGTGTGTATATATTTATGTGTGTGTGTACTTTCGGACCAAACAATCGTGTCCCGGCAAAAATGTTCCTATTTAACCTACCTTCAATAAATCAATTTATTTATTGCACTCAGTGTCACTGAGTATTTAAGAAACGTGGGTTTATCATTATATACATGTGCATATTAGATGAGTGAGTCTAATTGCCTGTCCAAATGCACTGATCTTCTCTGAAGCGATGGGCAGCTGACCGAGCGGTAATGAGTGCAAATTTGCAAGCAAAATGTACACGTGCTAGTCCACCATTAAAACATAGTGCGATAAGACATACACGTTCCGGCTTTTAGCTCTGTTGGAAGGGCACCGTACCCGCTTCATATAAAGTGCAAAGCCCTCTCGAGGGAATTAAAGTTCGCCTCGCCCAAGTGCCGCCACACTCTGCCTAGACTATAAGCCAATTCTAGGAGCGCTTTCAACATAAAAAGTAGCAGAGCGGCGTCAACTGAAAGTCTTTGTTTACTGCCAACTGCGAACTTAAGGAGCTTGCCACAGCAGTGGATTTTATCCCTACGGACTAGGCGCTCTCCGAGAATTTGGCAACCTCGGTTTTCCGGGTCTTTACCTGTAATACCTTTAAAAACAAGGCGTATATTTACCATCAAGATAATACGTTTGATTGGTTTTCCCTGTCCATTAACTAGCAGTGTATGATCATACGAGAAGATTGATGTTACTTCTAGTATTTGTCCATTGACACCAGCTCGACTAAAAGTTTAGACCAGAAAATGTTAAGCAACTCTATCAGTCTATAACCCTAACTGTAAACTCTCTATGCATTCAAGCTAAAGGCATTCTCTTATGAATCTTATAAACGACCAAAAGGCTTACAATGTACGCGCCACTACCTCTCGCGCTCTGCAGCGCTTTTAACCATCGCATGTCTGCTTGTGGTGCAGTAGACAAGTTACGCATTACAAGTTGTGTTTGTTTTGTAGAAAAGATTTGCTCAGCTATCTATATACTGGCGACAACGAGCCAGTTGACAGTGCCATAAATAAATACCTACGTCTGTGTTTTACATGGATGCATGGTTGCCTTTGAGTCTGTATCTATTGGAGCCATTTGTGCGGCCATAAGTATTAACTTAATGAATAGCTGAGAGGGGCCTACCAGTACTCAAAGATGGAGTGACTGCTATTTTTTCCAGAAGAGATCAGACAGCTTTCATAAACTTAACTCGGGTCGGCGTATCGCCATGCTCATTGCGGCATACGAGAGAGCGGGTGCTTCGCGCCGGAACAGAGGTAGCTACCCTCCTAAGTATTGGTGAATGAAAAGATCACCGAGGGAGGCAAGAAAGGCATTTATAAGGCTTCAAAGGATCTACACAAGGACGCGAATTAGCTGGGTAGAATAACGGGCCGGACAAGGCAGACGTGAGACAAACCGACTTCCAACTACAAGGCCGCCCGAACGAGACTCCCAGGACTTATTGCTAACAGCAAGGCGCGAGCGTGGAGAGAGTTCCTAGATGCGGTCGGCAGTGACATATAGGACCTGCCGTACCAGATTGTTATAACCAAACTCCGGAGAGCTCCCTTGAAGCTCCCGTCAGACGTACTGCTGGAAACAATCTCTGCTAATCCTAGAAATCGTTCTGGCCAATAGGTTGAACGAGACCAGGCCAGGGTCCCACAGGGTTTGATTCTGGGACCCGTCCTCTGGAACTTGGCCTACGACGGAGTGCTGGACATCATTGCAACACATTGGCGAACATAGCGTTGCGGTTGGCGAAAAATAGGAGCGCCTACAGACACTAGCAATTAGGGTGAACCGGGCGTACCGGACGGGCTCGACCGAGGCCTTCTTGGTTTTAACTAAGATGCTGCCATTGGACTTACTGGGAGAAAGCAAGACATTTCTAGAGGAAAACCTGGACCTCGCAAAACCCAGAGTGCAACAATCACTGGCACTGGCTTGGAAGAAGGAATGGTTAAAGGCTATACCCGGGGTTGTTAGAGGGAGCTGGATTGAGCCGGCTAAGGTCTGGCCGGTCACGGCCAGTTTCAGAGCTATTTGGTTAAGATAAGAAAGGCCACCACTAACACTTGTGGCTATGCAAATATGAGAAGGTGGACGGCGTGGACTACATTGTGCCATTCTGCTCATTTTGACGCTTAAGACGGCCAAGAAAACCGCTAGGGAGGAGAGGTTTACGCGGCAGCCTTGGGGGAGTGGTCAAGACGAGGAGCCGAGGGAGGTTGGAGCGAAAGTGCAGCCAGGCTCTCAAGCCGTTGATGCACCCCTTCAGGACAGTGTATATATTGGCGTTGATCCGCTATGCCGGTGCATGTAAATATACAGAAAGATAAACAAAGCTGAAACATAGCTGGATTAAGGAAAAATTACAGGGATGTCTCTCTAATGGCTTCAAAGAAATGCCAAGTATTACCGAGCCTAGAAGGGTTGTGAGGAATCTGATGATGTGTTAGGGACAAATTGTTAAAGCTTTTACCTAAAGGCCTTTTCATGACCTATTTGTTTCCTTCTGGTGACATCAGCCTTTTTAGTCTAGTTTATTAGGTCGGCCTATTTTAAGTAAATCGAATCCTCCACCACAATGCAGAAGGAGAGGAAGGGAAAGCCAGTTGGCAATGAAGATGGAGCTCAAAAATACAAAATACCAACAGAAAATTTGCAGGAAAAAATATAGATAATTAAACGTATTATTGTCATTACTACCGTTGATCAGAGTTTACCTTACAAAACGGCAGCTTGTCGACAGCTTCCTGGTGCACCGCTAATTGATAGATGAGGAAGAGGTGCATGCATCAAGTGAACGTATATGCTTATACTGATTTCTTATTCGATGTCAGTACAGGCTGTCAATATATACTGCATAAAATATGTATTTACTTACTACTTTCAAAAAAAAAATTATATATATATATATACGCAGTATCAAGGTCGAAGACATCTAACTGAATACCGTTAGCATGCTGATAATTTAGCAGCTAACACAGGCTTTTTTAGTATTCGTCATTCAGCACAAGGGTATCGATACGCACTGTAAGGTCGCATATTCGTCGTTATTTCATAATAATGGCTGCGCACCTATATGGGTGTAGTGGGGAACTTAGTATGCAAACCTATTTGGCATATTGTAAAGCATGAGACAGTGACATTCGGCTTCACTAACACCACTACTAACACCACCTGTGAAAGACGCTATTTAACTTACATCGATATCTAATGCCACGGTAATAGGTAGTGTTTACAAAGCAGCAGCTTTGACCGTTCCTACCGGCCGCTTGCATTGCAGTTGCTGTCGGCGTTTTCGTTTTGTTCACGATGTGACTCTTGATAGACGAAAAACTACAATGATCGAAAAGTGCATTCTTCTTTTTGCGCTTGTCGAGACACTCGGTGAAAAGCAGCTCTTGAAGAACGCGGTCGTTCAACTTGCATTCGCTACAGGAGACGTGAGGCTCCACGCTTTTTCACTTCAGCGACTTGGCCTGGACGTCTGGCGGATGAACTTGGTCGTGGTCATTGAACCTAACCACAACTAATTGGCCAAGTCAACTAATGGTTGGTGGGGGGGGTTGATGGGAGCAACAATATCGGGTACACGTAGACTGGTACGCCAACTGCATCCCCTCCCCTCTTCATTAGTACGTGCTTGCGCATTAAACTCTATGGACATTTTTTTTTTTTTTTTGTTCTGGTAGGTTTCGGTAATGCATGATGCATGCGCCACTAGCAGCCTGCGTGACTAGTGTGAGACTCGCAAACCCACTAAACCCGGATTCCTCCCCACCCCCCCAGGCTCGGTATTACGTTGGCATTACATCTATGGACATTTGGACATTAGGTATTAACCGTATTGAGACTACGCAGACATAGTGTTGTATTCGTAGGTATATATGCATAAACTATACACGATTAACGAAATAAACATTAAATAGAGATATAAATGGCTTCATTGTTTGTCTAACGAATACATAGTTTTACAAAATATATTACGTAGATAGTTATTAGCATCTCAAACATCTAAAATATCTTCCAGGCACTACTCGTTCCATGTCAAATTCAGGGTGTCCCATCTAATTTAGCGCGTGTTTTATTGCCCCTTTTTGAACCCGTACCCAACGGAGGACACATATTTAGATATTACCTTTTGCGTAAGTCGACAGGTGATATCCTGACGAACATTCTAATTCAATATAGCTCCCGCTTACGCTGATCACGTGTTCAGTTCAGAGTCTACAGCGCATACAAACCCGTGGCAAAATGTCCCTGCCTAAATTGTTGAACGTTTTCTTACTAGCGGCAGTGAGCGAGTCTAGGTTAGCAAAACAAGCACATCCTCGTAGGAAGAGGAACCATCTAGACTCCCGTTCAATCACGCCTTTTACATAGTTGTTCAACGGATTCAAGTCAAGGCTCTTCGCCATCCATCCTTGCTCCAAAACGTGCTCATATGCCCTGATAGCCACTCCTGTACTAAGCGACTGGTATGAGTGGAAGCATCATCTGGCGAAAGACGTATGGACACGTTATGTATTTCACGGTTTTACGAAAGCTTGTAGAACAAGCAAGCAATTTTGATAATTTATTTTTTCTGAAAAAAAGTGACCACAGAGAGTATTGGCCTGACATTCATGACATATCATTGTGCCTGAGATGCCTCCTCATGAACAGGCCTGTGCACCCTCGTTATAGCCATGTTAGAATCACGCGCAAGATTTCTGATCAAGAATAAAAGATTTTCAAACATTTGTAATTGGACTGTGTCGATCAGTTTTTGAGCTTTTGCTGTGCACACTCTGTCAAGAATTTTCCTCTTTACTGTGTAGGAACCTGGTTTCGTTTCATCTGCAACCGTGTATATGGCTGCAATCTGCTGAACTGTTCTTAGACCGACACCAAGCGAATTTGCTATCTTGGCGCAGTTCCCTCCGGCTCGCGGACAATAGCTCCTTTTTGCTTATATGACGAAAGTGACGCATCATTTTCTGCCATGTTAACACGTATTCGTGTTCTACTTGACATGAGCTTCTATCTGCTACCCATAAACCGTATGTGCGGATTTCTAATACAACCAGGATTTAAATCCAAAGGCGCGCCAATTTTGATAAAACATTCTGCATATTCACAACTTGTCAATGAAAGGAACACCCTTAGTAGAGCAATTTGTTACAGCGCATTCCCAAGATACCTAATTCGAGGTTGCCTAACAAAGTCGTTAGGATTTTACGCTCGGTATTGCGCTACTTCGACTAACTTCGAACATATCTTGGAGACATTGAGGCAAAAAAGCCTAAGTTCTCCATTTGAGTCTTTAAGAGAGCACAGCTATTAAAAATGAAAAACACTACAGGACCGAGCTCCGAACGCTGGGGTGCGCCGGTGTCTACGCAACCCAACTCACACAGCGTTTACTCTTGATTTAGGTACGAGGGGAATCAATCAATTGTACTCGGTAAATGTGATATAATATAAGAATGGCTGTCTTAAATTGTGATCCCCTGGAGTAAATAGACCAGGTGCTCTATGACTACCTAGATTGAGAAATATTCAAATATGGCAAGGTTTGTATTTGCTACTGAAGCCGCTACGCCATGCAAAGATCGGCAATTATGCTGACTTCGACAGTTCGGTTGAAGATTGGCTTCAGAGGGCCACACGTCTTTCGGCGCTCATTTGTGCACTACATTTTGTAGAAACACCGCAACATTTTATTCGGAGACAATATCACACTTTGCATCGTCTTCGGTCTCATTTTCAAGAATCAGTCTGCTTTACACATCATTGTGCAAGTTGCGACATACCGGTGTCTTCTACGGATAAACGTGTGCTTGTTTGTACGAACTATTCTCTTTTTTGCTTGTACGAGTAAATTCTCAAGACATTCGGTCCTGAGCGACGTAATTCACCCGGCAGTGCAGTCGGCCCACATACGTGCAGTCAAAGAGCCGGTGGGTCCGTCATCAAACAGCTCACTGCGTCCAGATGACCTCACTCTAGTTCCATGGAGTGAAGACCGCTGCCTCCTGTACGACGTCACCATGTCTTGAACGTTGGCCATATCGTATGCTCGCCATACCAGCCGCGAGGTTGGAGCACCCGCTCGCCTTGCCGAAAACCGTAAGATGGCTAAATATCGTGAATTTGAGCTAAATTTAATCGTTCAACCAATCGCCTTTGAGACATTGGGCCCAACTGGAAAAATCACAAGGGGTTTTCTGGCGGTTATAAACGCAAGAAGATCTAAGTAAATCCAAGAAATTACAGGGACCCTGCTCAGGCTAGCATCCCTTATGAGATCTTGACATCACTTGTCGTTTATAGACTATAAAAGGTGTGAGTTTTGCTGCAAACGATATGATTCCGGCTAAACAACTAGACGGCGAATTACCACGGATGCAGTGAAATTTCTTAACCATGTCATACTACACCACGTCATCTATCAAACGCTACGCAAAAAAAAGGAAAGTTATATATGCTAGCATGTAGAGATTCTCGAACAGCCTTTAATTGAGTACCAATACATTTTCTGAAAATAATGTTTAAGAAATTTAAATTGATAAGACAATACAATACATAATGTTCAACCTCATGGGCGCTATGTTAGCCTATAACGTTCATACAATATGATAGCGAGTGGAGATAATTACGTATAATAGAAGATACAGACGCGGACCAGGGCAGCGTTGCCAGCACATTCTGTTCGCATTTTTATTGAAAATTACGATTTTTACTTTTTTAGAAGTGGCGGTGCCACCACGAACTGTCACAATACGCATATCAGCAAAAGTGACGACTAATGGTAGCATCGATTTTTTCACCAGCTGATCTGTCGATTGTCAAAGTCGATACAAAAAGAGGCTTAGACGCCTTTGAGTACATTTCGCACTAACCTAATATTGAATGTAATCTGCTATTTACTATCTATCGAAACACACCCTATCCTAATAGAATATATCGTATAAAGTAGAGCAGAAAATGCAGTAGTGACCTTTGCCATATACTTGCGTTTAACGAACTTTGCGGAGTATTTTAACGTCCAAAATGATTGCCATTGGTAAGCACCAATATATTAATATATATTTTTTAATAGGATCGATTTTTTTCGGACGGCAAATTTATTTATTTGCAATAATTCCTCATTGAGCATAAAATGTTTATAATTACACAAATGAAATTTATAAATTTAAAGCTCAATAAGGCACTATTGAATTTAATCTAATTTGCCAGCCGGAAGAGCCGGTTCTATAATAAAAAAAAATAAAAAAAAAATATATATATATATATACTTATTATATACATATATGTATATATATTAATATTTATTCAATTTCAAATCATTCACGGTCGGACCATGACATTTGGGTCCCTGCGAACGTGTGCACCATTACGGGGGGTCCAGTGTAGGGACCAGCCATTTCTGGAGGGTTCCTCGAACCGAGGCCGCATTGCCCCGTTGCACATCCAGCGACAGACGCTGTCTGAGGAAATCACTTGCTCGCTTATCTCCGCTGGCTAGAATTAGCCGCTTCCCGACCTTCTGTAGCAAACTGCGAGTAGACGGACCCGGCCCGCCAAGGGTCTCGAAGGCAAGTGGGTGAAACTCGTACGGGTAACCGATGTTCTGGTACTTTCTAACCTTGCCTGCCTCGGCGAGAGCTGATGCATGACCAGCCTGAGGCGCGCCAGCACTGACCATTAAAGGGGCTAATGAGTCAGTAACTGTCGCGTCCCAAACCAGCATGGATCCGCGCTCGAACGGAGTTAAGGTCAGACCGTCAGGTCTCTTCTGTCTAGTCCGACGGGCTCCAGGACGCACGGTTTCGTTCAAGCCTTGGTGTCTTGCTCGCCTACCTGCGCTGACAATACACGACAGCCCGTGGCGTCCATCTGGCTGGACGACGTCTCCGCAGACGCAGGCATGGGTGTACACAAGGTCTGTTCCTAAACGAAGTCCGACCGCGATCCTTACCGACTCGTCATCCAACAGGGTCCCGATCTGAGCACAGGGTATGGCGTGGAACCATGCGCCCGCCCCCTTGGAGGAGACGGCGCGCAGCCTGGCCTTATCGGCGTCCGTGGCGCATTCCGCAATGAGGTTTCCGACTCTTTGCTCATAAAGAATTGCTGCCCATTCTCTCTGGTGTCCAGCTTTGGCGGGCTCGTGGCCGCACAGGGCAACTGCCTTGCGGTGGCTTGCCTCCAATCGGGCTTCTAAGTCCGTGAGAGCAACAGAATCCAGGAGGGTTCTTGCCTGTTGCATTAACGTATGGAGGAAAGCTGCCAGAGCTGTCTCCGATAAGACAGTCGCATCAGGTAACCCTAGGCCCCCCAAAGAACGGGGAGTAGCGCTTGTTGGAGCGCACAAGCGGATAGGCTGAGGTTTAGCAACGCCTCTAATGTAGACATCACGCGGTCGTTGAGTCGTTCAAGGATTCCTGAAGCTCGCGAACAGTCTGCTCCTCGAAACAAGTGGTTGAGACGAAGAGCCGAAAGTGATGATCTCAGAAGAAAAAAAAGGCCTCGGTGAGAACCTATCAAATGAATGCGTGACATTGCATTTTCTAGCTTGACCAACCACCTCTCGAGGACATCCGGAACTCCTTGCGGGAATAGGGGGACGCCTAGCAACTCCAAATTCGTGCCGACGGTCTTGCACCCTGGGAGAGCCTCTAGCATTTGGGAGTCGGCAGCACCTCCTACAGCATGGACCTCACATTTTGCAGGGTTTAGGACCAGGCCACTCCGCTCAGCAAACTCAATGACTCGGTGGATGTTCCTCATTACCGCATCGGGGGCGCCACCCAGAACACCGTCGTCCAAGTACCATACAGTTAGAGGGCATTCAAGAGAGTCGACCAACTCCTTGACAGCCAGGCAGAACAGGGGGGGACCCAATGGGTCGCTCTGCTGCACCCCAGTTTGCGACATTATGAGATCATGCGGCAGGAGAAGGCAGGAAGGCTCTTTATAAGCTAGTTCCACCTGGTGGAACATACTCGGGACATAGGCTTTTACCGCACTCAATAAGTGGTCCCTCCGAATACTGTTAAAGACGTTTCTGAAGTCAAGCTTGACCACAAGGGTAGCTTCAGAGCGTGACTCCAGGAAGGACCGAGTCGAGTGCACTGCGGTTTGGCATCCTCCCGGTGTCGCAAACCCAAGCTTATGGACACCAAGAGCATGTGAGATGTCTGCCTTGTTCTCTAAGATGCCAATCTTTGCCGCCAGCCTCCGGATTGCAGATGAACATGCGATGGGCCTTACGCTGCCATCTCTCTTCTTAAGGGCGAAAAGTCTGGCACCAAAGCTGAGCGGTCGCCATTCAGAGAGTGGCGAACCCCAGCGAAGAAGATCAACGACCTTGGCCAAGGCAGCCGCAAGTCGGTCGGCGGCAGCTCCTAGAGCGGGAGATATCAGATCTTGTAAGAGCCGTGATCTGATGAAATCTAGGCCCGCGGCTAAGCTTCGCGAAAACTTTTTATGGCAGACCGAACATTGTCGGCTGATGTGGTTGATGGCAAGGGCACGTGAGGAGGGCTAGGCCAGGACAGAGGTGAAGGGGCGGAAGGGTGTTTATTCCACAGCAAAGCCGTCTCGCTGGGCTTCTGTGCCAGCATGTCTTCTGAGATTAAGACCCTGGCCGCCGAAGAAACGTCGCCTTCCGATAGCTTGGTATATGTAAACTATAATAAAGAATATAAGCATATACGACTGGCAATCATTTTGGACGCAAAAATACTCCGTAAATTCAGTTGCAAAGTTCACTATTGCATTGTCTGCATAACAGTCATCGTGTATTTCCAAAGAGTTTGTCTATATATATATATATATATATATAATTCCTTCGCGTAAATATATATATAAATATACGTCAACGGGGGATAACGGAGGCGACCGCGGTCGCAGCACTGCTGAAGGCAGGCATGATTTACAATTGAAGGAATCAAGCCGCTACTCTCCAAGTGATTATGTTTAAGAGCAAAACCGGTCAACATCTGGAAATCTTAAATATTTTGAGGTAAGGCAGTGTAAGTTGGTTTCTGGAAATTTCCAATAAAGCCTGATCGAAAACACCGATGACTGATAACGCCTGGTATACAACTGAATGTAACGTACTACTAAAAAGTGAAGGTGATAATGTGTTGCATGCATGCGAGATGATCATTCTTTAAAGCGCTATTTAGACAGACACATATACAATAAATGGCAAGTATTACTTATTTTATATATATATATATATATATATATATATGTAGAGGTAGACTGAGAGACCGAGAAAAGCATAAGGGACAAGCTTAAAAGCATAGCAACCTCATAAAGCAGACTCGAATCCTGGCTAAGCGGAGTCGGGGGCTACACAAAAACGGGGCGGACGGTGGAGCTGCCAGTACTGTCAAGTCGCTGGTACAGCAGCACTGAGAAATTGGCTCAGACTATAAGAAAAGGCAGAGCAGGCCTAGTGGACGATTGCATCACAAGCTTTGCCTCGTTACCCGTTCCTTTAGTCCGTTTCTCTCTCTCTCTCGCTCTCTTTTTCTCTCCCCGTCTTGCTTTATCCTGTGAGCTATCTATATCTGTCGATAGATTTGTGTATATCGCTAGAGCTTCGTTTATACGTCTTTTGGTTGTGCCATCCAATCGGATGCGCCTGTTGAGCGCCACGCCGTTCTTCGTCTCCTAATGCTGTTTCCGTGTTTCGAGCCGACTGCCAGCGTTGTCGTTGTTGCTGCTGCTGCTGCTTCTGCTGTTGATGTCATTGTTGTTGTTGATGCTGTTGTTGTTGTTGTTGTTGTTGTTGTTGTTGTTAGCGCATGAGTTGAGTCGGCAGCTATGGGGCACGCTGGACGAATCCTTTTAACTCCTCTACACGGACTCGCGGACGTGAATCTCGCAGACCTTGCAGCCTATATGATACAATACGAGCAAGCAGGAGCAGCTTTGGTGGGTGCTCTGTGGGCACGCCACTTCTCCCTCCTTTTGCCATACATAGCTAGACTTGGAAAAAGCGGAAACAACAACAGCAACCACGGCAGCAGTAGCAGGGGCAACAGCAGCAGCAAAGGACAGAAATGAGACAAGGTCATCCACTTATCAGATATCTATCTGCACGATAGATTTGTGTCTGTTGTTGTTGTCGCTGTTGTTGTTGTTGTTGTCGCTGTTGTTGTTGTTGCTGTCGCTGTTGTTGTTGTTGCTGTTGTTGTTGTCGTTGTTGTCGTCATGACAAACGTCATCACCCCCGCTAGACGCGTATGACCCCACTATACCCCCACTGGACGCGGTTATATGGCGCGCATTGTCATTGCACTCACTCGACAATATGTCATCGGTCGGTCGGCTTGTGTTGGCGCCGGTTTCACTCGGCGCACAGCGATCTGCAATCGAGTATACAGTCTGCTGACGACGGGTCGACGAAACGATGAACCGATACTAAATGATAACCTAGGAGGGACAGGAAGTTCCGCAGAAAGAGGAAGAGACACAACATGATCACAACAACGAGAAGTACAGTAACAGTCGGTAAGTGATTTGTGGTTGAAATGTACGTGGCGATGACACACTCGAGCGGCAATCGCCGTACGAGCCGTAGGGACCTCACGTGCGGGGCGTGTTGGCAAGTTGGAATATATATGGAATATACCGAGCAAGATGGCTTAGTGGCAAAGCGTTTGCCTTGCATTCGAGAGGACTGGGTTCGAGACTACCCAGACCGGCCACTCTTAAATTGCAATGGTTGCACTATTAATTTGCATGGTTTCCAATTTAGACTAGGTAAATGCCGGAGTGAATTAAAATTAGCCATGACATGAAACAACCGTACACGGGCAATTGCCTTACAGAAAACCGAAAAAAAAACAATGTTGAGAATGTTCATGCATTCGATTGTTTGTTCGTTTGTTTGTTAAGCACGAGTTGCGGATGGCCGGCAGTCAACACGACAACAGTTGACAACAAGTAAATGGCCAAATTCACTACGACGGCTCGCTAACACCAAGCAGTGCAGCAAGCAGATCAATGCTTTATCGGATGCCTTCAACAGACCCACGCACGCGATGAAAAGCAATGACAAGTCTAACCGAAACCAAATCATACTAAATGCACATGCCGGTGTTGTTTCGTATGTTTGTGTGTGGAGTGTGGGAGCATAGACAAGCATGTGTACGCCGCTCTCAAGGGTGGCGCTTCGGAAGTCCAAGTCACCATCACGGCGGCGACCTCGACAACTATGTACAATCTTACGACCACAATAATTCCTACCTACTACGGCGTCAACTCGTATCGATGTCACAAACATGCAAAGGGCGTGCTGTTACAGTGACTAGACGACTGGTAAGCTCACCCGAAGCTTTCGTTTGAAGAAGAACTCGCATGCACACGTATGCAGCATGCCTCTACCCACCCATCACGACTCACCACCACCAACACGGTATGGACTGGGGTGCAGTGTGGGGGCATCTATTCGGCGCAGCCGTCATCCTCAACCGGGGTGTCGGGGGGGCGTGAACTTCGAGCTTTGACTACTGTGACTACATTCAGAAGCAGCAGCAGCAGCAGCTAGCAACGAAGTTCCCACCAGCGAAAAATTCCCTTCGTGCTTTTCCCCGCTTCCCTCTTCTAACACACGCCGCACAGTAACCATCGCAGCATCCGTACAAACCGGACTGCCAACTACTATGACTTGCGCACCTAAAAGTAGTAGTAGCAGTCGTTGTAGTAGTAGTATTAGTTGTTAGAAAGCAGTGGCCGCTTTTAGATGTAGTAGCAGCAGACTGATGACGACGGGTGCAACGTTCGCACCATCATCATCATTGTCGTCGTCGTCGTCGCGTCACAATGTGTGCCAATGACATCGTTCTTTGTTGTTGAAGTGATTAATTCTTGTTTGGTAACTCGAACAGCCGCTCCAACTGCTGCTGCCTCTGCTGCCGCTGTGACGACAAGACCGGCCGCCTGCGGGTTGAGCGGTGGTGGTAACGGCGGAGGCAGCGTCAGTAGCAGCAGCAATAGCAGTAGCAGCCGCGGCGACGCTTCATCGATGCGCAGCAGTGAGGGAGGTGGTTTCGCGCTTCGCTGTTGTCGCACACAGTACATAGGGCAATGTGTCTTCCCATGAAATACAGACAAATAGACAGACTGACCGACCTACACACAGAGAGAGAGAGAGAGAGAGAGAGAAAGAGAGACCGCACGAGAGATAGAGAGATAGAAAGAAGGGAGAGAGAGGGGGAGGGGGACAGAGAGAGATGCACGCACAGAAGGGGGAAAGGGGGGCGTTAGGTCGTTCTCAAACATTGCCGCCGCCAGTTCTCCGCTTTTCTGACGCCGCCGAATAAACAGACGGCGACTCCACACTCACAGAGTGCATTCACAGTGGCAGCCGCTTGTTCGTTCGTTTGTTCGCTCGCTGGAACAACACACCCTCCTCTCCACACATCCACCCACAACCCCACCCCCCCGCACAAAATCACACGCAGATACAGACGTCAATGCACGCTCTTAGACACATTAGAGGCATAGACACACGCACCCAGACTGCCAGACGTAGACAAGCTTACATACACACTTCGAATGCCAATAGCAGGGAGCCCCAACCAGTCAGCTGCTGAAAACGCGTAGAAGAGAGCGCAAAATGCCGCCGGTGGTGATGGTGGAGGTGGTGGTGGTGGAGAGCATGTGTGCCGGGGAGACAAATAGAGACTGAAGCCGCAGCAGCGGCAGCTCCACGACCGAGTATGACAGTCGTACAACAACAATACCAAAGGTGACATGGGGGCACAAGTACAACGACACAAATTATCATTGTACTCAAAAACTGAATAGCTTGACAGATAAGTTGTTCTTCAAAGCGCCACTTAAAAAACCGCGCTACACCACATTCATCAGGCAAAGGGTGACTACTGGTACTTCAATGCGGAAAATTACGCCAAAATGATGCCGGCATGGCATCATCCCACAAGCAAAAAAATAGCAGTTGTATTAGTAATTTATTTTAGTGCAGTAGTATTCGTAGTAGGTTTTTTTATGCAGTAGTATTAGTAATAGTGTCGAGCCCAGTAGCGTGGTGGCTTAGGTATGTGCCTCGCAACCGGAGTAGACACGAATAGGTGCGCGGGTTCGAGCCCCACCTTTGCCCTACATTTTCATTTATAGGGGTCCGTCTTTAAAGCAATGTGTAAAATTTAAAAAATGTATATATAAAAAATAACGTGTTTCGTAGATTTGAAATTTACCACCATTGGTACTCGAGAAGATTGCATACATAGTGAGCTCATCGCGTCGATTACTTCATGGCCTCCCTACTAGCCGTGGTTACGTGTAACGTGGCAAGGAATTGGTGCCGCACAGACCCACCGAATGCGACATAACGAACCGCCTAAACACCCGTGCTCTTCTCCTTAAAAAAGATCGAAGGAACACTAAGGAAGCATATTATATACAACAATGTAACTCACACAGCGTCATGGTCCGAAGGGCAAGGCACGTGGCCCAATACCGTGCTGCAAAAGGTAGCCTTTCTACGAAAGAAGACCATGATGTGTGTCCGGTGAAATCGGAAGAGCGTAGTGTACTATAAGTTCTGCAGGCAACGAAAAGATTACTAGTAAAAATAAGACCAGTTGCTCGGTTCTTTAAAAGCAAGTCGTCAACGAAAGACGCCCTTAATTAAATAATCGTAAAAGACGTCGTATTCACTCACGACAGCGGCTGCTTGAAACATGGTGTCTTTTTACCCTACATCTACTTTTGCAGCTGTCGCAGAGAACTTCCGCACATTACAGGATTTAGCATGTCTAATCCTACTCACCTTATTGTCTGGACCTTTCTACTTCAAATTATCATATTTTCCGCTCACTTTAGATTTCTATGAGATCGAAACGTCAAACGTATTGAGGGTATCAACAACAACAACAGCAGCAGCACCAACAACAATTAGAGCAAAACAACGAGAATGAGAACCACCGCAACAACATTAACGGCGACAACACCAGGTCAGAGAAAGAGAGAAAAAGCGAGACAAGGATCCGACGTAGCAGGCTTGCTACAGCGGCACGTGGTGCTAAAAGCGCCACGCTCTAACTATCGGCTATGAAACCCACGACGCTTCCGTCACCGCCAATACCGGCTGCAGTAACTGCAGTGCACTGAGTGCCGCTATCTAAACATCGCTGCTATACGTATTTATATAGTGGTGTACCTATCTACCAAGCCAAACCGAGCCGATTCAAGCCACGGTCGTGTAACTTCCGTTAAAATCCAATAGTTGCTTGTGCGCTGCTCACCCTCCTCCTTCTACTGTTCGGCGTCTGGGAAGCGTGAATGCACGTGTGTGGATGAGCCTGTGGACTGCGCGCGTACGCGTCGCTGAGCAGCTACAGTGAAGCCAGCGTCAAGCGATGATTTATCCAATATTGCCAATATTTACACCACTCTCGGTTGGGTAGCTTACGACTGTTGTCATAGAGGCCGCGTCAAAAAAGACCCCATTCAGTCGTTCGTCGCTTCGCTGGGGTGCACAATGGTATGCGTGTGTGTGAGAGAGAGCGAGAGAGAAACGGCTAATATGAAGCTAGTGCTCCCGACAAGTCTACACTTCTGATCTCCCCAAAGTTGTGCACGCTTTTACATTATGTTCAATTGACTCATTTCCCAGTCCATTAAGCTTGACATTCTATACTTTCCCCCTCCATATCTTTAGTTCTACCCGTGTGTCCAATATCCCTGCCCTGGCAGTTTCTTTAAAAGGGTAGATAATTATGCATACTGGTGTTCACAAAAATACCTATATGCAATACATACAATGCTACACAATATAAGAGTGTTAAAGGACAGTTTAATATAAAATACAATTCGTGCAATGGTACAGTTTTTAACGCTATATTACGAGTTCATGGTTCTCAACATTCTCACTATAAGCTACGAAAATGTGTTGTCTTGATTCGGTCTGATCGTGCAATTGTTTTCGACTAAATGGTTTGAGTGCTGCGCAGATTGTAGTTGCGAATATTAAGAAAGATGAAAATTCCATTAGACTAAGAGACTCGTGCGTACATTTTAATCCGCTCTTAAATGTCGTTCTGAGATAGGTATTAAGGCAAGACTAGTACGCTGTTCTTTGCACAATTGTTCTTATTTTTTTACTATGCAACACGTTGAAGGAATTTGGACTGAACTTTTTCAATCGCATTAATACATTTCTTCATATATGGCCGCCAAACTTTACCGCTATACGTGAAACTGAGAAACACATGAATATTAAGGACGCAGAGAAAAAAAATCGATATATCATAGTAGAATAACGGAATATTATATTATATATAATATCAGCAGATTGGCTAGTTTGCGTGCTGTGAATACTAAAGTTGAGCTCCGATGCTACCGTTAGCCCAAGGTCGCGAATGTTGTTTACTCTGGGCAACTTTACTCCGGCACGTGTGTAAACGTGGTCCTCCTTTAGACATACAACGGAGCCTTTAGGGTTTGATATTACGATCGAATTTTGGTGCACTAATTTGAGACAGAATCAATTGTTCTCTAAGTAATTTTCCTCTCGTTCGGTGTGCTAGATAATGGCCCATGTAGACCCAATCCCAAAACTACTGCTCCTTAAGCACCGAGCAGGAGTTTCGTCTTTAATTTGTTTCACCTGATTAATCGGCGTTGCTTGGCAGGTTTGCTTTATTAACTTATCCTTGTTAAGTTAAGGCGTACACATCTTTGGATGTGTTAGTTCCGATATGCCACGAACGACACCACACCGTCTAATGCCAGAAATGCCTTCGGTCACTGGCTGCACGGTCTGTCGTGCTTCAAACATGTAAGACTCCGCCAACACATGAAGCATTGTAGACCGCGACAATATTGCAGCTTCGGAGCCTAAAATACATGAGTCATTACTGCTTCTCTTTAGAGTTGCGGGGCTAGGGAGAGAATCTTGGGTTACACCGGAGTTTATAAGATCGATTCGGACGAACACGTACGAGTTGTAATATATGTAAGTATTTCGTTGTGATCCGTTAAGATTAATGCACAGAACGAGTGATGCGAAACATATGTTGGCATATTTATTAATTTAAAGAAATAAATAATTTGACATACGTATGACGTATATAGCTGCTCACCTTTTTCCCTAAAGCAATATTGTAGTATGCCACTATTAAGCCAATACGCTGGTTTAGAATGTGCTAAAATAGGGCGTTTTTCAAGACGCAGAGATTGCCATTTTTGACTATGCCCACGTGTAGCGTATTTAGTAGTGACAGCCTTGCTTGCAGTTTCCCAGAATAACGTTCTATGTTTCGTCAAATACATTTAACTTTCCTCTTGAAGGAGAGACCTCGTGGTGCGTAGCATATTACACACACAATTCGAGAAACGATTTACCAGTTTTAGCGCCAGTCTACAAAACGCGATTCCTTAGAACGAAGTCTGGTGCAGTTCTAATATCGAGAAACGTAATACATGCCATGTGTCGGCTGGTCTGTTGGCCTGGTTTCATACATTCAAGCGAAAACTTGTCCACGTTCTTCATTGCTTGCTTCAAATAAAAACCGAGTTGCTTTCAGGCAAGATTTATCTTACACTATAGTGTAGTCTAAAAAATAAAGCGACGTAGGCACCATAAATAGGGCGCTCAGTAGGGCGACACTGCGGTAGCCGTCAATAGGTTTTTTGAGGCAAAACCATACAAGTCTGAGGACATAAAGGGCTCAACTGGCTTGTTGAGTTGACCAGTCAGTAGCTTCTGCTAGTTGCCGGCGACACATGCTCTGCCTTTTCAGCCTCTTCTTCTGCAAAAAGTACAAGGTCAATCCATCCCAGACAGTGCAGCGTCGCTCTCAGAGGGGCTTGTTAAATACGTAATTGATTTGCTGTCGTTTAATTATGGTCGTACTGTTGACGATCTAATCGCCAAAGTTTATATACGCTGTCTTCTTATAACACCCATGCGTTCTTTTGCAGCTCACATTTTTAAATGCCCGTTTTATTACCACATGTTTATGATGAGTAAGTGGCCCTGGTAAAAAATGGTGAAGAGTAAGTAGCCCTGGTAGAGAAGGGTGTTTAATGAAAAATACTGCAAATGTTCGTTATTTGCGAATTTTGATATTTTTTGTTGTTTTTTTTTATTAGAGTCCACAACATAGAGAAGAGCTATATTGTATTATTACTTAAGCTCAAACACCTCGAACAATATATAAATTAGTCAAAAGTCGAAACAAGGGAACGCAAGCCATAAAACGTTTTGTTCTGTGTTTATGTTATGAGGAGATCCCTAAACTATGTGTTATGCTATTATGTTCGTTGAAAAGATAAACGGTTCTCATGGTACGTCCTGGGAATGAATCCCATCGTAATTATTTTAATGACGTGAGTTTTAAAATAATGTGCAAATGCATGTATGTGTAACGTTTTAGCCCACATGGAACGTGCACGGATATTGTATCGCCATCAAGGCATAACATAAATAAATTGCCTACTTTATCTTTCCAGTACTTTATTCTGTCAACTAAGCGCATTTGTGTTGCAACATGCCCTCGAATGGATAGACTCAGGCTTGGTTTTATTGTGGATTGGTGTTGTAGGCGGAGCGTTGAAAGGCCTTAAAGGTTACCTGACCGAGAGGCTTTAGAGGTTACCTGGCCGTGTTTAGGGCGAGTCTCTGGGCGTTTTGTGTATTTATTGCTTCTACTGAGGATTTCTTGTATGCATTGAGCTGTGCAGAGAGTCTGCGGATCGGTGCGGAAACGCGTCCGGCCTCGGTGCTATCTAACATTACAGTGACCTCTTGTAGTTCGTGATCTGGTGTAGATGACTTAACTCCCTTGAGGAACACCGGTCTCGATGCCTTTTCTCGGCCCGCCGGGGTAGGCTGTAGCGGCTGTGCGGGCGTGCAGTAGACGGGGAATAGGACGTGCACTGCACAAGCAGCGGAGACATGCCATTAACAGTATCGATTCAGGACAGCGGGTTCCGCGGCAAACCTGCAACAAATGTAGGTATAGTGCGACTTATATAGTAGGCACTGGGACAGTGTCCTCGTGCCAAAGCTTTGCTGATACGTTTTCTTAGGTTACGTCTCACCACGCTTCGTTCTGTAATACTCCGTTGGGCCTGATGCTTTGTTCGGAAAATCTAGCTTCTTTCGACGAGTTTTGGTCGATGTTCGCTCCAGGCGGAGATGGCAGGCTCTTGACCCGCCCAAGCAATCCAGTGGTGTCTATTGCTGCAGGCTCGGTAGTGTCTTTTGCTGCAGGCCCGAAAGCGCCCGGTCGACGACTCTCCTGACATATCTAATTACCCTCAATGGGGGCAGAGACACGGACCTATGGGCAAAGTACGACCGTGCGTACAAGATTCTCGAGAGCGATAAGGGCATGTGTAAGGCGAGGAACACAAACGTCAAGCTCGAAGAGGTACTTGAGAAGTTCGACCTGGATTTGCTGATCCCAAGGCTTAAAGCATGGCGTCACTGAGCTCTGCCAAGCCGAGTCTCCGGCCTCAATGAGTGGCCCCGTGAGAGGTCTTGTTCCGCCCCCGCCCACGGGCCCATAATTCAGGTGGGACAGGGCAAGACGTTTACGGATATCCTTAAGAACAAATAGGCGCATCATACCGGCAACAATTTCCTCATGTCATGACGAGGGAGTGGTCAAAAATACGCTGAGTGACCTTATGTTGTCGAACCCGGTGGCGGGGTGCATTCACGTGCGTCTTGCAACCAGACGAGACAAGTGTACGGGTTTATAGGGCCCATCTTACGAAGCAATGCGAAAGCAAACCCGCGGACGTCAAATATTGGCTGAGGTTTGGTCCAAACAAGTTTTTAGGGGGACCCTGTGATCGGTATTATCGCTCTCGTAAAAGCAGGCGGTTGCTCGCCAGCTTTAGGCACACTGAATCACTCGTGCTGGGAGCGTGGCCTGCCAACCCGAGGTGTGGTCACATCTTTCAGCGTGCTATAGGTGCCATCAAGTCTCCGGGCTGACGCGTGCAAAGCCGAGAAGCTTCTGAGGTTTTTGTTTGAGCGAGGTTTTTGCGTGTATGTGTGTGTTCTTCACCATGTAGGCGCAGGAGTAGAGCTTTCCCTCCGGAGACAACAAGGCGTTCGGACACGCACACTCTGCTCGGACTATCGTGAAGCGTATCAAAGCTTGATTTGACTTGTCGCATTACTAGTACGCGTGGTATCCTGACTCGGCAACGTCGGCCGGGAAACCATCTGGCATTATGCGGAAAGATTAACTGACTGGTTGTTACCAAAACCAGCAAAGCCAACTAAACGTTGAGCTTCCACACTGCTACGATATCGCTTATTTCGGTAGTTGCTTGATTTCATCAGTGCTTGCTCAATCACACATGTTGTGCGTTTCGATCGATCAATCGATTGCAGCGCCGGCAACAGCAGCAAACGGGCCGTTCCCATCTTGCTGACGACTCCTTGACGTTTACGTGCCGTCTTTCGGCAGCACAGGTATGCATGTGCACTTTATACTAGGTTACGTCGCAGGCCTGGGTCGAACGCTTTTTTCTACTTCTGTTCCTCAGTTCTCTTTGTTTTTGTTTTCTCTGTTTCTCTCATTCTCTGTTTTCTCGCCAAAAGACAGATATAAGTATGAACTGGGGTTCAAATGAAGCACACGTTTTTAGATCAACTACCGCCGAGAAACCAACTGAATAGCGTACACGAGAGCAGGGTCGACCAACCGAATAGAGAAGGAGAAACTTCGCGGATTCGAATCGGAATCAAAATCTCAGAGGACTTGTTCCCCTGCCCTATGCTGCTTCTGCGCGCCGAGACGACCGAGATAGACACGTGCTCTGAGAGAAGCAGGTCACACCAACACACACGGCCATCTTTACCGCTCTGTCAGCTGCCGTCATTCTGCTTTTCCCTCATGTTGTTTTCCATCAATTTGCGTTTACTTGAAATAGTTTGCGGATGAGTAGTGTGAGGCTGCCTCATTTCGCGCCGTAGGAACCGAGGTTGACTGAGGTAGGTCGTTTGCAGTCTTCTCCGTCGCCGGTTTGTTTGTCGTCACTGCCAGAATAGCGACGGGTAATCCCACAGAGGAGCGCTACTTCGTACGCCTTGTTCTTGGCGTCGAGTTGAGCCACCAACAACTTGGAATTGCCTTGTGCACGGCGCCGCGCCACTCACCGTCTGAATCACCGCACGAGCATACGGTAGACGACCGGCCAGAACACAACCAGTCAGCCAACCAGCCAGCAAGGCAGCGTGTTCCCCACATAGGGGAAGACAGAAGGTAACACAGACAGAGATATACCCAGAGCGAGAGAGAGACAGGGGGATCGAAAGTATCCGGATTCGAGTCAGAGCGCTCGTGGGAGGAGCGCAAGGCCCAAGGCCGACACGACAACTCGCCTCTGCCGAGCTCAAATCGAGATGGGCAGACAGGCAGGCTACGGAGCGCACCAACGAACCTAATGGAGAATGGAGCTGTCCGATGGAACGACGAAAAGAGGAAGGCAGGGATTGGGCACAAACTTTTGAATACCAACAACCAAGTCGCTCGCACAGCCAATCCGAGACACGATCGAAAAAAGAAAAACGCTGGGTATGTGAAAACAGACTACCAAAGGGTGCGAAACAACAACACCAAGTGTAGTCACTTCGATTCGAGAGTCAGCCTTGTTGTCAGCCTGACTTGAACTCTGATTCCGCTGCGAAATCACCAGACTCAGTACGGCTTTGTCGCATTTTAGAAAATACAAATCATCTGGCCATCACCTGGTTACCGAATAGGTAACGGAGGATGTTCAATAGAAAAGAAATCTAAAATACGAGGTGAACTTCGTATACATTTAGTCATCATGCAGAATACCCTGTTAAGCTATACTAGCCTAGCTGCAACGTAGTTTTGTCTAAGTCATTGTAAATGCGAGCGCTCGGGGAAACGAACTTCAGCTCACATGTTTTAGAAAAGGCTACATCAAGCTTTAATTGATTAATATTAAAGTCAATAAGGATAGTGGAACCTTGCTGCCAGGTTTCAGTTTTTTTTTCATGCTCGTCTCCGCCTATTCTCACCCTCTCTCTCTCAATATATATATATATATATATATATATATATATGTTTTTGTACTCAACCCGTTTGAACGCACTATGTATGGATATATTTACATGTATGTATGAATTTGAAAAACCGCACTTGCCTTGCAGACACTGGTATGTCTTTTTGCCGCATCGTTTGCCTAGTTCGATGCTAAGCTTCTGAAAGCTTCTAAAAAATTGCAGTGCTGACTTGGCCAACCGCGCTCGGTAAAAATCAAAACTTTTTCGTACTCGAGGGAAGCTGCATTCATCTTGGACGTCTTACAAAATACTCAACTTCGAAAAAGCCCTTAGAGCTCTCGTTCAAACTTGAGGGCGATGCCGCTGATAACCGCGCACTTAAAGAAGAAAGATCCACTTAGGAGAGTTGCACCAGTGAATCCGTAAATTGTAGAGAAAAACCCCGGGGACGCGGCAACTCCAACTGAAAAGAATCGCTTCAATCAGGCTTGATAAGAAAAAAGAGCGCTTTTACTCATAGGGAATAAACTCATAGGGAATAACATGTCGGAGGCAACGTATTTTTATTATCTAAATGATAAGTCGGGAGCAAGAGGAAACGATAAAGTAACTCCTAACTATATGTCTTTGAAATGTGTTTATTGCAATTAAAATAGATATATACTGTGAATTATAAGCAAATGATCAGTAAAAACTTACAATGTTCTATTTACACGATGTTTCGATACGTTTTTGCTTCTACCACTAGAATCATGTGCTGCTATTATGAAGCCTTACTATAGCCATACGATACCAAGAAATCATCTTTTCTAGTTTGTGGAACAGAATGGGTTTAGATTGCCGAAGACAGCATTACAGTTGACCCCGACTCAACACCAAGAAGGCACTCCTGTCTATGTCAAATCTATTCTGCCTTATATTGGTATCGAATCTGCGACTCAGTGCATTAGAGCTTTGTAGAGTTTGATTCATCATTTCTATCACAACGTCCTGCCGATAATTAAACTCCGCTGAGCTATCCCGAAAGTCACCATCCCTGAGCTGTACCCCAAGCTGCAATTGTTAGACCCTTAAACGACACGGTATGGTCAATAATATCGTTGTGCTGCGTCCTCCGGCGTTCGTCGTGAAGGGCCCGTCAACCAAATGGTTGAAAATGTCTTATATAACTAAGGTGTATAAAAAATGCCGCGCAAATTCAAGCCTGGCGTAGAGCTGTAAAACGCAAAACCCACATCATCTATAAGCTGCAAGGGAACGTCTTATTGTTGTCATTAGCTTTCATCAATTCTGCAATAAAAATCACCTCCAATAATTGTTGCAGCCTCTAGATCAAAATCCGAGAACCTAGCAGATGAGGCGTCAGTAACTTCAGCTGAATTAAATTTTGGAGGGAGACAAGACACGATAATGTTACATCAACGAGTCACACAGTGCCCATCTTTTGTAATACATCACATAAGGGATCAAACAGTTACATAGATCGACAGAAAGTTTTCTTACTAGTCTGCTGCATGGCGGCCAAGTGGTGAAAAGTTGCATCTTATCGTGATATAGTTTCTCCCACAGAAAAGTCTCCATTAAGAGAGCAATGTCCACTTATCAAAACAAATAATCTAGCATTAGATTTTTTGCCCCTTAACGGCCATCACAGTTAGACAATATTAGTCGTCAAGGCATGATTGTCTTTGAACACACTTCTGTACCCCCATTTAGTTATTTTTCGGGGTGAGGACTATTCTTGGCCACAAAGCTTTGCATGACTATATTCTGGTATGGGGCGGCGCCTTTCCAGAGACGTAAGTGCTACCCTTCATCCAGAAGTACTCCTTGAAGCACCGCACTAAGTCCTTGCTGGTACAACGTAAAATAGAGCTCATTTACTTTTATATGCGGTAAATGCTGCACCGACCTCAACATCTTTGTCAGCTAGCCAACCCTGTAAGTCCATTGCTGACGTATTTGCAACCAGCCCTTCTACTCATGGATCTTTAAATGTTGATTTGTTTATTTTTGCAAGTACTTTGGACACTTTAAACTTACCATTACGTTCTACTGCGCATCCCTTTCGAAAATGGCAGGTAGTTCTCCGTTTATACGTTACGGGAATAAACCCTATCTCCTTTTCCTTCTTATTTTGCCTCTGCGGGCTATTGCTACCGCCCTTGTCCGCGCACATCACCTCAATCGCGCCTGCGTCATCTGAAGCGGTTGCGCCGTTAGATTTATTCTTGTTTTTTCATTACCTTCCTTCTCTTGAAGGTTTAGCACCACCACCACTCCTGCTATTGCTTTTAATGTTGCTGTTGCTTCTCTCAGTCGCTTCCTCCTTATGGTCTCTTTATGCACATCTGTCGGCCCGGCTTCTCGGCTGGACAAGCTGTTGATATAGCTCTCAGTAGCTGTATCCTTGGTGCTGTCTAATTAACAGGAAATTCGAAACTTTCGAAACGTCCGAATCTTGCTATAAACAGTACAGTGACACGGGCTCATGACGGTGTGGCTCTGTGGCGGACCACAAGTCAGTGCAATTAGCCGAGAAAGTATCATAAAAGTACAAGGTACGGTTGAGGAGGAAACTGAAGCAAAGCGCTGCAAAGATTGCTCGTGCTTGGGAATCTGGAGCAGCACCTCATTAAGGTGTTGCTCCTCTTGTTATTTAAGTTGAACAGATTCATAATTAATTATAATATAAATTTATGTTTCAGATATACAGATCACTGGGCGTAGAAAGCATTGTAGGCGCACACGATCCGCCGTGGGCTACCTTGAGCGATCTAGCGACAGCTTTGGCCTTCACTATTGCACCTGAGCGAGTATTCGTTTTGTGAATGTCGAATAGCTACTCGAAGCAGTCCGAGTGACTTCTTGTAAATTCATAAAATAAAAAAACAGCGACATTAATAATGTAGTAAGTCAATGCCATAACGAAGTAATGTTGTGTCGTAAGAATAATAGTAAATAATTTACAAAAAATCTAAATATATATATATATATATAAAATATTGTGATGATTTATTAATCAATTACAATACGTTTGCACACTCGGCAGTGCTCGCCCTCATATGTATATATATATATATATATATATATAAATGCTGGTTTGGCTTCTCCTTTCTTAATTTTTTTTCGGATACTTACTTCAAAGAGGAACTATCTTCAAATGCCATCACCCTGGTTCCTAATGTGTCTAAAAACCAAAAACATGCGCGTTGACGTTTCTGGACTATTAGCAGTCCGTTTCTGAAACAACTGTTTGGCCAAGTTTACTTTACAAACAGATTCGTTTTCATTCGTACCTAAATGTATCGTAACAAATTGACAGCGATATGTGAAGCGCTCCGTGGGCGTTCAACACTTCACTTTTTTTTTATATTAGGTGCTCTGTTGACGCGTGGTCGATGACGAGCATAATGCGTACACTTGCAAGTACAACACATTTCCGTCGGTCTCCGAAAATCTCCGTAATGAAGATTCAGCCGGCCCAACTACGGGATACCATTCTAACTTTGTTGCTAACACTGAGTACACCTGTTGTATACTAATGCAATTAGACAGCTAAGAGGGAACTCTTGTAGTGGGTACCGCCATACAGGATACTACAGGATACTACTAACTAGATGTCGGGAGGGCTTATTGAATAAGTTCAGGCAGACACATCGTTGAGACGGTAACGAAGGGACCGGAAGGGAAGCGGGGGCGAGATCATGAAATGAGATTTCTGCGACCTAGATGTACTATCATCCGTAGATTGCTTATAGGCGGTATTAAATAGACTTTCATACATAATGTCATTCGTAAGTTTGCAATTAGACCGTAGTACTGCTTACGAGAAGTACGGTGTAATGGGTCAAAATTAAGAATACAGATACAATGGATATACTAAAGTAATGCATCTTGATCTCGATAGGACTCCGCAGGTATTTCCCCAGAATAAGGCAGGTAGAAAGGTAGCAAAAATAATCATCATGATGCACCCCGTCTGCGGGAAAGTGTTTCCGGCTAAACAGCTTCTGTGGACTTTATAGTTTCAGTAGTTTGAGAAAGTGTTTACATACCTAGTAATAGCAAAGTAGTAGATAGGCAGATACCCCGTAAAACGAACAGTCTACCGACATCATGAGTGTATGGTAGTCGATATTGAATTCGGCAACGTCTGCATCTCGGCCCGGCTACGCAATCTCACTGGTCAGTCTTGTAGTGGATGTCGGGCAAGGAAATGTATTACCTCTCGCATTCGAAGCGTTCGGGTTATTCGGGTTCGCCGAACGTGTGCCTAATACATAGTGACTGCGATTGACTGGTAGGCGACGACAGAGACACCGGGCCTGATTCCTCTTTTCGCTGTCCAGAGATATAGAACAGGGCAACTGTTGTGTCTAGGCATATTCAGGTAGACACGACTGTCGGCACTACGCTACACTGTTGTGTCTAGGCATGTTTAGGTAGACACACGGCTGTCGGCTCGGCGCCACGTGCTGGCGGACGTGCAGTGGAAAGAGTAGGTACGAGTAGGTACGAGAAACGTCTAGAGGACTCGATAGAAGCGTCTACTCGGACCGAATAGATTCTACCACATTCGAGAACAATCTGAGAGGCAATAAATACAGCTGACGCGGAGAGTCAGCAAGCCACTCTACATGTGACAGCAGGCGATCGTGTCTTCATTCCTTACGTACTCGGCTAGTCTAAGTTCAATAGACTAAGTCCTCTGGTCAGAGTGTGTACAGTTCACGTACATATTAGTGGCGACGAAGATGGGATGTTCGTAACTACTACATACGTACGTCACAGTTCAACTACATATTAGTGGCGACGAAGATGGGATGTTCGTAACTACTACATACGTACGTCACAGTTCAACTACATATTAGTGGCGACGAAGTGGTTACGAACTGACTGACCTTCCTTTAAGCCTTACTTCTACTTTCGAGATCGGCAGGGTGCCATAGTTCAAACGGCAACGACTTCACCTGCTACGTCTGAAGGACGTGCCTGCTACTACTACAACTTCTACTTCTTTCGGCAACTACATCGCTACAGCTTCTACTACTACTACATCTTTCGGCAACTACAGCGCTCAGAAGAATTCCACGATGGAACGAGACGGAAGCATCATGGAAAACGCCCGAGCATTGCCACAGTTCGAGAGATTCATGGAAGAAGAGATGCCGTGGTCCACATATCGGTGTCGCTTCCGTGAATTTATACAGCTGAACGAGTACCCCGAGAGCAAGCGTGCTCTAGGTCTGCTGAACCACCTCTCGTCCACAGTGTACCAGAAGCTGCGGGACCAGATATTCCCAGAGGAGCCATCAAAGAAGACATACGAAGAACTTCTGGCGGCCTTGGACTTTATCTACACAAGAGGTACGTCAAAATGGGTAAAAAGAGTTGAATGCCAAGCCCTAAAACAAGAGGAAGGTGAACAGATTCAAGATTTCGCGCGTAGGTTACGAAGAAATGCGGAAGAATGCGAATGGCCAATGGAATTCCTGACGACAGTACTGCTAGTACAATTCATCAGCGGTGTCAGGGACGACCATGTTAAGGACCAAGTTTTGCATAAGGCAGATACTTTCAAAACACTAGACGACGCAGTTAAAGAAGCAGATTCAGTGTTTGTGCGCAAAGAACGGTTAACGATCAACAAAATAGTTGCTGGTACACAGCAGCGGGAAGCCAAGCTGCCTTGGAAGAAGCAACCGACGGGTTCAGGCAGTAAGGACAGTACAGCTCCGGCTCGCTCTAGACAGGGCCTGACGCCAGGCCACTGCTATCGTTGTGGAAAGCCTGACCACAAGGCTGACAAGTGTCCGCATATTAAGTCTACGTGCAATTCATGCGGGAAGACCGGACATCTTAAGATCGTCTGTCAGCAAAGACAGCCCGGTGCTAGTTCAGCCAACAAATTCAAGAATAAGAAGAACGGAGCATTCGCCGTACAAGTTCAACCAGCCTTAAAAAAGACTTCAGGTATGCACTTTGTAAAGCCAGTACATACAATTCGAACAGTGAGACCCGATATCGACCCGTTACTCGTAACAGTCGCGATCGAGGGTACCAATGCTACAATGGAAGTGGACAGCGGCTGTGGAGCCACTGTGATGCCTCTTTCACGTTTCGCGGCTGTTTTGCCAAAATTCATACACCATGAGCCAGACATTACGTTAAAAGTGGCGAATGGCAGTGAAGTGAAACCACACTCTTTCGTGGAAGTTCACGTGAAGTACCGCAACATTACAAAATTATTGCGGCTGTACCTGGTCAACGATCCCCAATTTCCAATGTTATTCGGTCGCGATTGGATGAAGGCGCTGAGATGGGGGCACCTCGAAGTTCATCGAGTAGAAAGCGAAGCTAGTGATATACTTTCTGCATACCCCAGGTTCACTCCGCCAGGCATTGGCACACTACCGGCAGTACACGCACTTACAGTCCAGTTCAAGGACCAGCCGAAGCCAGTGTACAAGCCCAGGAAAATACCTTACGCACTCGCCGAGAACGGTAAGAAGGAGCTACAGACAATAGAGATGAAATACCTTACAAAAGTTGGATCATCGGAAAAGAAACCCGGAAAGTTCAATACACTTCAGCGTTTCGAGAATCAGCATTCAGAAGCTACAGGAAGTAGCCGTGCATCCATATTCCTCGGCCGACAAATTCGCATATCCCAGCTGAAAGAGAAGCGACAAGTTCCAGCGAAGCCAGCTGAGATGGTCTCTCGATTCAGCGTGGGGGAGTCTATGGCAGTCCGAGACTACAGAAAAAAGACAAGTGGTGTGTGTCCAGTGTCGTACAGATACTTGGAAGAAGGCACATGCTAGTGCAGTCGCCCGATCTCGGCACGGTGAAGAGACATTTCGACCAAGTCCGAAAGACGGACGTAAAAAAGGAAACAGGCTATACATTGCTCAAGCATTTCGACGGTACTGTCGACCATGGCGTCGAGCAGCCAAAACATTCAGAGGTTGCCGACACGGGACCATCTTCCGAACGTGTGCCTAATACATAGTGACTGCGATTGACTGGTAGGCGACGACAGAGACACCGGGCCTGATTCCTCTTTTCGCTGTCCAGAGATATAGAACAGGGCAACGAAGGCACCGTTCGCAAAATAACTGAATGTTGGTGTAATTCGGAGTTTCTCTCTTTATTTAAAGTTGAAGGCACATAACCTGCCGTAGCACACTTCTCATCCCCCATCTGCGCCAAAGTCAGTAGCAAGAGCACACGGCTTTTCTTCGGCAAATATGGAAAGATCAGACATGAAAGAACGTAGCTACTAATAATCGACCCTACCTAAGCCCTAATTAACTAACTAAGAGTGGAATTAAATTATTACCACAAGTACCCACTTGCAGTTGTTGTAAACGCTGATTTTGGGCGCTATGCTCTAGTACGCTAATTTAATATGATCTTGCCTTCATACTCATAGTTCGCTCTCGTATATGTCATGCCACCTTGGTAATCTGCCTAACTGCTTCTAAATGCATATGCCTGCACACACGTTTACATGAACGTATACATCAATTTGTATGTGTTCATGTGCATACAGTATACCACATAGGCGAAACCAAACATTTGACAGAGAACCCTACTGTGCCTAATATTGCAAGATGTACACATGTACCCCAATCATCACTGAAACTGACCAACTTTGCCTGCGCGAATTAAAATGTTGTCGAAAAACAACAGTCACTGTGGTACACTAAGATCTTCTTACCAATGGCCAATGTTTAAACATGGTAAACAACGAGGGACATTTTCTCTGTCAACGTAGTCATCGCCGGAAACAGCAGCAGCAGAAGCGGCAGCACCAGCTTTAAAAGACCCGCTCTCGTGCGACTTGTTGTTGACTCGAACTTGTTGTTGACGATTGGCTTGTCTATAGAGTCCATAATTGCAACAGCAATAGCAGCAGCAATAATATTAGTAGTCACAATGATGTCATAATGAGCCGGCGAGATGTTCGGCACTTTGCAAGTTCCGCCTCTGAGATCAAATCAATCCCAAGGAAGCACGCAGGAAGAAGTTGACATCGACGACGACGACGACAAGAGGACCTGTCGTTGCTTTTGTGCCACACGGTTTCCGGCCAACTTTTTGGCAGTGTAGCCGAGTTGGCGAGAGCGCTGCGCCGAAGACTCCGCGCGCGCGCAGTTTCGAGAGACGCTCGCCAAGCTCTCGCGAGCGAAAAGGCGAAGGGCGGCTGAGTTGTGTCAAAGGACGTGTGTCAACGCCGCTTCAAGAGAGATCGTCTGCTTTAATAAATGGCCCACATTTAGGCGCTTCGACAGTTCCAACGCCGACGCCATCGCATCGTCCGTCGAAGCAATGGACGAGACAGTTGCAGCCGTTTCCGGTTACGGAGTTCAACGTCGAACTCGACCGACTGTGCCCATTGGTGCTGCTGTTACGAGCCACGGTTGTTAGATTCGTGTCCTCATTTTGACTGCGAGTTGGAAGAAAGAACATGGCTGGCGTAAGTTTGTCACCGCCGCTGTCCAGTCGTCTCTCTCTCTCCCTCTCTCTCTCTCTCTCGCTCTCTCTCCCTCTCTCATTCTATCTCTCTCTCTCTCATTCTATCTCTATCTCTCTCTATCGCTCAATGACTATTACTATACGACTGTCGGAAATATCTCTAAATATCTCTTGCACTGGCAGTGCAAAGAAGTACGCCGGTCGCTTCTACGTATCATGGACGACGAGGCCGACGACGACCAGGGTAAAAAGCGGTCTAGAGAAAATGCGACGTGGGTACAATGGTGGACTTAATGACGGCTCAAGCCCGGGTGTGCGCACGTCTACACACGTCACAAATGCGATTTTTAATACACCTAAATAGTAGATAATGTTTGCCTTGGAGCTTTTGAACTGCGTGTACTCGATTACTACCACCGGTCGCCATCTAGGGAAAATGTCAAGGCTGTTCAAGGCATAGAGATTCGCGACTGATAACTACAATATCTCGTATCTACAATATCTATCTGTTGGTCGATCTATCAAACGTAGAAGGTCGACTGTGTCAATGCATGCGTTTCCTGAACTAGCACGGCGAATTAGCTCCACGTTATGCTTCTAGCTATTTTATAAAGTGAAACTGAATCGCAATCTAGAGCGCAAGACTTAATTTGTTAGTGTTCGCGATATGAGACGTTTAATATGTATATATATTAGATAAACCTCTGCAAATGGTGAGAGCAAGGCAGAATGCTCGCGCGAGTAAGACAACTCCTAGACAACAGACGACGTAGCTTATAGACAATGAATTAAATTCCGTCAAACCAACAGAGATTGTCACCTAACGAGCGTATATTCAAATTACTCTAAAAGTGAGTACAAATTATTAGTGTGATACGACACTTTCTAATTCAGTAATTTTGATTATTTTCATGAACAAGTTAACCGTGTTTAGCCGGCGTATTTTTTTTTCTCCAAAAGTTAATGCTAACAAGAAAATCTCTTATCAATTTATCATATTTATTAACTCATGTTGAGCATATCAACGATATATAAGAGAAAACATATATAAACGAATAGTAAAACATATCTTATGGTTTTAGATAAATAATTGTGAAACCTACACTACAGAAAGTCTATAACGCTAAGATTTAGAGTTGTTGCGGCGCCTCGCCGTATTCGGTTACCCTTACCATACAAATGAAGATATTATCATTCATATTTTTGCTTTTTCAGGATGTAGGAATTGGACCTGGACCCAGCTAAGCGTGATTATGTGTTACCGTTGCCTAGGTCTATTTTTGCTTCACCTTTATTGTATTCCCTAGTCTAGATGTAAATTATAATAAAATAATATTCGTGCCTCCCACTGTCTCGCATCTTGAATACGCTATATGTTGTCGCTGAATCTGCAGCTCAATGACACTTATTCCGGTCACCAAAAAAACAATACAAACGCATAACCATAGCACGCCTTGAGGCAACAAAACACAGGAACGTTGCTCTTTTAACCACAGAAAATAAAAATGCAGGTTTTCTTATGGCTGCCGGCAGCTCGTGAAAAACAGTAACTAAGGTTTCTGATGTACAACGCTCCAGAGATGATTGGTCCCTACATTGGACCCTTCGTAAAGGTGCACACGTTTACAGGGACCCAATTGTCATGTTTCCACCTTTAGTGACTAACACCATTACAATGAATACATTACACTATTCTAAAAAAAAAAACAAGACTATCTCTTTCTCGTGTACATAGCGCCGAGAAGGAGAATTTTTCCTTGAACTGTCATGGGCTTTTAATTAAAAAAGTCGGTTTTTAGTCATTAATCCAGGAAGTATGCTATCACTCTATTCAAACGTTTCAAGTTGATTAGTTTAGTGTTAGGTGAACTGCAATTATCGGTAGGCAATAATTTCATTCTGATGTAGGTGTTCCACTAATAATATTGCAACAATAACATAATTTGGGGTCTCAACAAGGTGCCTTGCAAACAAGAGCTTGGGCGTTAGGATAATCCAAGAACATTTGAAATGGTTGTCTAGTTCGAGTGGTTGACGTACATCTTAATGAGGTGCTATGCCACAGTATACGTTTCTCGTCCACTAAAGCGCAGGACTTTGGACTTTTTATTAGCATGATTGTTAGTGTGTTTTCTTCACATCGGCTTGCAGTCACGTTAAGTAAAATTGTAAGTGATCCCGGGGCTTCCTTAGCATTGATAGATCATTATTCGACTAGAAAGCGTATGAGACACGTTGGGGTCGCGGAGCACGTCGACAAGTCATATACCAACAGAACGCATGTTTCATACTTTTTATCAAACCAGGGCTTGCATATGTGTGCTTTTATGTCCTGGTTCGGTTTTGAGTCAATACGCGCGGACTATCGAGTTGTTTTACTATCAGAGGGAGAACTAACGCTACTTGTATCTAGTGAGAGATACACAGTCCGGGGTGCTTGTGCGTAGGATTGCCAAGTATGATGAAGAGATTGCGGCACATGTGGGCAATATCGGAGCACAATGCATGGCGGCGGCACTCGAACCAAGCTCGTAGCACGTTGTCCGCTCCAAACAATGGCAAGCAGCACTGGTAATGAAGGGCAGCGAAAGGTCGCCGAAACAGCGCCAACACAGAGCCACGGATGGCAGATCTCAGCCGATGGAATGGAAGCACCATGTAGTTGCACCTCAAATTCAGAATCGTCAACGACAAATGCAACCGCTCTTACATGTTATAAAATACTTGATCGCCATGATAATTCGAGGCGTTCTAAAGAACGAATACAGAAAATAAGTACCGAAGACGAAGGGAGACCCAGCCACGGCACAGCATATGTCCGCCAAGCACAGAAGCGCCAATCGTACAGACGAAACCGAAAATTAAACTGCCAGCACAACTGCAACGGTGGCCAACTCATTTGGAGGCGTATTCATGTTTATTGGCATTCCAAGGGCTGCGAGGAAATTGTTCATACAGACGCCAACGTTGCAGTCCTGAAACGCGAGGCATTAAATACAATTGACATCTACAGATGACGCCATCGACCAGCTAGTGGATATAATAAGTCAAGCGATCTCTCGCCTACACGACGGGTAACATCAGATATGAGTTCTAAGGGATAAAAGTACAAATTGATATAATCTGGACAGAAAAACACATTCATGTAGTGATAAGTAGAAGCTGTAATTTGAGTAGCTCTCCTATCTTTAAGCAAAGTGCATGCCCCAAAAAGAGGAGCACAGCTGACCTTCTGCAAGAGCTGATACGTTGGCATTACATGCAGTAAGAGAGCATACCAACTTATGCTACAACGTGAGGCATATTGACCTCAGGTCTGTTTCCCTTCCAAAGAGACCACCACAACGACGCTTCTACTTGGTTTGATGGAGAGTGTTACTTCGCCCATAAGGGTCCAATTGGTGCATTGTGGTTTTCGAGATCATCGCCGATTTTCAAAAATGCGTACAGCCAACTTTGTCGATGATACAGGGCTCTTAGTGCAAAGAAAAAAAAACATATACTTCTGGAGGAAAAAGGCCGTGTTAGGTTTGAATAGGAAACCCTATCTATCAGCAAGAGCTCTGCGACGGTTCAAGAGTTGTCCTCTCTCTGCTGAGAATAGGAATGTTGACCTACAATCTCTGCTCGCAGACTCAAACACAGTACCGTGTACTCCGCCTAAACCAGAGAATCCTTTATTGTGTTTGCATGTTGGTGAACATGAAGTATTTCGCTCCCGAAACTGGCGCGCCGATGACGACCCTGCAAAATCAAAATTACGGAACGTCTTTTACGTCTTATACGAGATCTTATATTGTACTTTTGATTAATAAATTGTAGATGTCACACATTGGGTATAAATCATTATGCTATAATATGACTATCGTGCGTATATGACTTATGGTGCTTTTCACATACGACGAATACTATTATTCTCCTGTTAGGAATTCAATGAAGGCACCGTCTGTCGAAAAAAGTTAGTTTAGTTATGCCAAAAGATAACGTTGTCAAAACAATCAAGGTCAACAAATGTATTCCACGTGTGATTTCGATCCCCAAAGGAATGCGCGATGTTGCCGACCCATCCGAACTTGCGGCACGTGACATTTCCATCAGGTACCAAATTTTCACTTATTACGCATGTCTTTTCTCTAGTTGAATTTCACGATAAATTAATTGATCAGATAAAAACACTGGTTAAGTAGCTCTTTCGGTCCCAGCTGCATCCGACCCCCCCTCCTCGGCTCCTTGTTTTGACCGCACCGATGTGAGGCGCTCATTTGTTTCCTCAAAGGGCAGTTGTACTATCCCCAGGAGTCAGAAATGAGCTCTCTGATTTACTGTCGCTTGGCTCCGCTGGCTGTACTTTGTGTCCACTTCTTGGTCCACAATTTTGGGCCATGACCACGATGGCTAGGTCACCGGCATAATTTTCACTCGCTCGAGAAGGCGTTCTTTTGCAGGACACTATACCACGTCAATTCTACAGAGCAGAACGTAAGACTGATTTTCTTTTAGCGCGCCGGGCGTCGCCTCGTGGTAGAGGCACCACTGCCGAGGCATGGGAAAACTATCGTCTGAAAATAGGCTAAGATGCCCTTACCCTCTAGGGCTTCCATGATAACTTGCCAGCTTGCAACCGCTAAGTCTTGGCAGTGTCAAATTTAAACCCCCTCCTACAATTTAAAATGGTTAACTAGACAGGAAGCAGGTTCCCTCATTTTACTTAGTTAATTCTGCAATGCTTGAGCGAATTTCCTGACTCTTCTATAGTTTCGAGTCAGCAGAAATATCCGTAACCGCATTCCAAAAAGTTCCAGTTTACCACACAATGAAACGTCAATATATGTTTGATTTTTGTTCACCACCAATTCTGTAGGTACGTCCAGTGGTCGAAGACTCACATGACATCCCGAAGGGTTGTTAAGACAAATCATTAGTTACAGCCAAGGTCAGTCATCTTAGAAGTAGCTCATCGTATCCTAGATATACCAAATATCAGTGTTAAGCTGCCAACGCACAAACATGTGCATCTGATATTGCCAGCCAAGACTTATCGGTTTTTGTACCTGTGTTTCCTTTGGTCACTAGCTTGCTGAGAGCAGAAGTATCAACCTACCTGTATACTCGTGGTGTTGGGGGGAGGCGAACACATACCAATACGAAGCTTGTAATTCAGTCTTTTCGACAGATGCCGTATTCCTGCATTGCGCCTGTACCAAGTGGGTATTACATGGATAGGTATTACAGCAACTGATCGTAGCTGGTTAGGCGCGGCAGATTTGCCCGCGTGTTGCTGCTCTCTCGAGAAGCAGAACCCAATGTGCCTTTGCTTCAATGGTTCGATTGCAAGTGTTCATTTCCCCAGTGTTTATTTTCTGTGCAGATCCTTAAAATCGGGAACTACTACACCTACTTGTGCTCCTCTGATTCTGCTGCCGCTAAATTGAGATTCGAAACTGTAGAGGTGTACAGTCGGTACTATTAGCAATGCAACAAGCGCAGCATCACCCCGCCGAACATGACGCCATCATTGCGATGTCATATTCTTTGTGTATATGTGCAAGAAAATATTTATAGAAACGGCATCGTGTGCAGCGGCGTAGAGCTCGGCGTCTAACTTTCTCTCCTCTAGACCGTCACCAGTGCCATCGAATCCAGCCGACAAATTCTCCTTTTTCTGTTCGAGCCAGACACGAGCACAGAGCCCACGGATGGTGCGAAGTAAGGCTCCTCTCACACTAAGCGTGGCCTGGCTAAAATCATGGCCTCGAATCGGCCTGCCTGCGAAGGTAATCAGAGACAGGTAGCGGGTGCAAGTGGAGCTAGGGAGAGAAGACGCTATATATATATATATATATATATATATATATATATATATATATATATATATATATATAAACGGAGAAAATGCGGAGAGAGAAAGGGGGGCGACCTCGTTGAGCTTGCGTTAATTCTGCAGGCTAGATCCCCACGCTCTCAGTTGCTAATGAGTCGTCAGACCCGACCAGCGACGTGATCTACCAAGATAGGAAAAGCCTGCTGCTGTTAACAAAGCACCAAGTAATCAGTGAGGCTGAGGTAAAATGTCCACACACCCTGCCAGACACGCCTACGCATCAACCGACCGCCATCACGGCTGACATATGGCTTACGTCCATCATTTTATATACGGGACGCCATTCTAGCACAAATCTCCAAACACTGCTGAAATGCTAAAGTAAGAAGCATAGAGATGAAAGACAAAAGCTGCGTCGCAACCGTTGATACGTCTGTATATACAGGATCTCGTATTTTCTTTATTACCACCTACTACGATGTAAGCCAATAGATAGCCTTGGCTATCTATTGGAGCGTTTAGCCAATGCTTTTTGTTTTAATGTTTTGCTTCTTGCTAGACATACGGGCTGAGTACTAATAGGCTGCGATACGATATACAAGATTGCGGTAGATGAGCCGGGTTCAGCTTAGAGTCCTTGTAGCGCACGGTATACTTTTTTTTCTAATATCGTCAGTGACTGATTGAGGCACCTGAGCTTGGCCCGTCGGTAGGATGGCGTAATAGGTTAGGGCTAGTCATCTATATTCGTCATCAATTTCTGACAAACGTGTGCTCAAAAACCTATAAATGCGGCTTTAATTTCTCATCTGATGTCTTATCTTAAAAGGCTGCGCAATACCAACGTGTCGATTTTGTATTTGCTTGATAGGTGTGCGTAGAGATGTCACGCTTTTTTTTATCAGGGGCGCATAGCGCTGCGTTTATAATAGGCATACATGCATTGGACTAAACATGAACGGCATTGGTCAGATTGACGACACAATTCGTTGTCTTTGCCGCAACCTCCGTGATGTAGTTAACGAGCAACTAGGCCGCGCTGAGCTGTCCCGTGCCTCCGCGAACCCCAATGATATATTTTTACGGGGGTTGTACGTCTTCAAAACCCGACTTCTGGCAAGGATGTTCGAATGTCTGACCATTAGAATAGACAAACGAGCGATCCTGGCCGAGTCGCAAAGAGGTTACGTATCGGGTCATTTAGGTATCCCGAGGGAGGTAGGCTTTGCTTAGTAGTGGATTTACGCCCAATCAGTGGCTAATCTTCCCCAATTTATAGAGACAAAATGTATTTTCTTATTAATCCACAGAGTTATACGTTGGTTTAGAAAAAGCTTGCCGTGGCTTTGATAGTAGACATTTGTTGATTTGATATAGAGCGTTATTGAAATAGGTTAATGCAAAAAATCATGTTTACGTTTATGATAAGGCGGCTCTTACAGCATCCACAGCGGCAGGCTCCGCTTTGTTGCCGAATTATTAGTTGCTTTCTACGAAGGCGTACAAATGGTGAATGTAAAAGTGCATCTTGCGACTGTTTTGCCGTATGAGTCTCGAAAGGGGCTGTTCTTGTCGAACCTTTCCACTGTTTTTGAGGACAAATCAACGAACAAGCGGAACTGTCTGGGTTTTTTAACCTAAACCATGAACCAGGATTCGGCCGATTCTAGCGAACTAAGTAGAAGCTGATAAAGCAGTCATTGCTATGTCTTGTACGAGCTAAAATTTGGAGTACGTTTTAAGCTCTGTAAGTGGGCTCATTACAAACTTAGTAACGCTAACAAATTGGAGTGTAGGCATGTCTGCACTCCTCTCCTTAATCGAAACAAACTAATTAGACTTATGTAATTGAATACACTACGCGAACTAGTGAGGTTCTTTTATTTAATAGAAAATTCATTTATGTATGTGCGCTGCTGAATGATCTGAAAACGCTAATTGTGAGTTGTCGTTTGCATAATAAGTTAACCAAAGATAAAATATATTTCCTTCCCTTACATGTTATCTTTACATACTGTGTAAAAACCTTTGATGAAGCTCCCCGTCACCAAGTGATTGATTTGTTTCGACAATCGGGAGCATGTGGTTTTATTCATACAGTGCTCTCCAGCTTCTTTGTGTGGAAGCACCTGTGGGGCGGCATCTAAGGGCACCGCAGTAGATGTAATCTACAGTGTCTTTGAAGCAATGGTACACGGCCTGCTTATATCTGTGCTGCCATCAAAGGGCGCTGGGCTCAAACCTGTTAACTGGATTTTGGATTTTCTGAATGAAGAGACGTTTAAGACAATGGTTGGGAGATCACTGTTAAGGAAAGGTAGGGCTCTAACGGGTGTCCCAAGGAACCGCGATAGGTAGTCTGCTACTCATGCTCGTTATCGGCCAGGTGAAGCACATTGTGCCCCCTGCGTCCGCCTTGCAATTTACGCTGATGATATCAAGTTGTACATGCCTGTTCAAAATCGAGAAGATAGAAATTGTAGCAGTTGCTACAGCAGTCGTCGGTTGTTGAAAGACTTTACATGGGAGGCAAAACAGATGGGATTTCGATGCTGTGCAAATAAGTGCAGCGTTATGTACTTGGGGTCTCGTAATTCGCGATCAGATTACGAGACAGCCCCTTAGCCAAAATGGATACAGCGAAAGAGCTTGGCGTACGGTTATGTACTGCACAAAAAGTTTTTTTTTTTTCTAAGCAGGTCACTTACGTGGCAAACAAATGCTCTACGATGTGCAACAGGATAGAATAGGTGATTGTTCTCAAACCTCTTTTCGTATGCGCAAAAATTCATACAATATAAGTCGCACGTTAAACCGCTGTTTGGGTCCCAGGGTCCATTATATGAGGACCACCTGACAGATGAGGTTTACAGGAAAACTAGAGATGTTTGAATGCTACCCCTGGGTGTTGCAGTGCTATTTGTTGAGCTTAAAATAATACTACTGTTGACTTATAGCCTTGGTAGAATCTGGGGACATATCTCACTGGCAAACTTTGCACAACTCGAGAGAAGTTTTTCAGTATACATGAAACGAGTTCCCTGTTTGCCACGTGCGCCACGGAGCTGATTGTTAGGTGAACTAGTATCGGTAGAAACAGTAACAATCAGGTCGAACTCACTAGTCATTGAGCTTTTCTAGCTATTTTTGCTGGAATGGCAAGGTAAAGTGGCGGATGCCATAGAATATGTTGCTCATGCAAATGGGCAAATCATCAAGAACCTACTGGACGGAATGGCATGCATTAGGCGTTATGTGTAGTCAATGCATTAGTCGCTGTTAAGCGGGCAGGCGGATGACCCCTGGCGGAACCCCGTCAGTGTCAAGTCGCGTATCACGTGCCAGTCGACCTGCCGCCCTTAGAACCTTCTCACTCGTTACAGGTGGAATTCTACCCGAGTCGATGTGGTAGTAGTACTCGGGCTTCCTCAGCAACTGCCTGGGAAGCAACAGACGCACTTGCTCCTGGATCCTTACGGCAGGGAGAGGCGGTAGCGAGCGGTGGATTTTCTTCATCGTCAGTCTAAAAGAGACCCCATGAATCCATCTCAACCACCTCCATCAACTTCCTCTACGCAGTTTTTTTTTCTTAACGTTCTCCGCAAATACGATCTCCTCGAACGTATTTGCAGCGGCGATCTTAGTATCCCCGGGGGGCGCTGCGGGCGCATATTACCTCGGGGTTAGGAAACTAACCTGGCATTCGTGCCCGATGCGTAAAGTTCAGGGCTCTAAGCAGAAACCCGGTTTCCACTTCCATCTCGAGCCAGGTGTTGCGCGGTGCTAACTTAGTCGTTGATTGCCCACGTGAACTTGCGAAGATGAGGGTCGAGCTTCAAAGACGTCTCGTTTGGCTCGACCCTTGTGTTGTTAATTTTGAAGAGGTCCACAACTGCCGTGATATCCGATCGTGTTACCTTCAAGGCTGCATCTAAATCTGTCATGTGGCGTCGGCCCCTTATTTAGGCTCGCTAGTCTTGGGTAAGGAGTCTTCTGCCGGGCACTTCCGTCTTCTTGTCAGCACCCTATAGGTATGGTTATTCCTCCGCGTAGCCATTTCCGGTCAATATGGTATCCTTTAACCATCGGCATTAAAGCCCCGGCTAGGCCGAGCGGATCGTGCAGATCACCCGGCATAATTTTACACTAACCTTTGTAACTTTCGCCATGTAGGAGTATTCCCGTAGTGGCAATGCTAACGGGGTCAGCCCGGTACTTCAGCCGGGGCAATGGGTCATCTTACAAGAATGTCACCAAATAACGAAAAAGTTCCGCAACCGACACCGTCGGTGGCGCACGTGCATCATCGACGACGTCTAGTATGCAGTGACGGCTCAATTGCGTGTTACAATGCCCTGTTTATACCAACGAGATGCCAATATTCGTTTGTCCAATAGAATCATAAACGGCGAATCATCAATGTGTTATGCTTTTAAAAGCATCCCTGTTTAGGGCAGTGCCTTGGAAGCATATTTTTGCTGTTTGATCATTCACAGAGGTGCCATCCGTACTATATTTGGTCTACTTAGGCTTTCCAGCGAGCGCACTGTCATGGCGCTACTCAAAATTATGTAGCTTGCAACAGCTCTTTATTTTCTAGATGGCTTTTTTGTTAAATAAGTATATGGTTATGGAGAGTGGTATCTGACTTGTCTCGTTACACTCTGCGTCTTCTCCCGAAGGTATTAGGTCCGGAACTACCATCAAATAAATCTATTACAGCACACTGAGCGTACTGGTTTTCGGGCGCGCTCTACCTTGCCACAGCATATAATCATCTGCAACACAATACCAATATTCATTCGTAAAGCACGCGTTAGGAATTATATTATCTGTAATATATTGCCTATCGCTGAAAGTATATACTATCCTTTGTAATCCCTATATGCTCTGAGTTTTTCAGAATCACAAGCATGTTTTAACTAAATTAATAAGTATCAAGCAGTCATGAATGGATGGTGCTTCTTTATACAAGGGAAGTTCTGCAAACTCTACATAAATGCTTTAACACATGTTATTGCTGTCCCTCTCAATCAGTGCGCAAATGAAGGCGTATGTCCAATCTAATCATAAACCGCAGTTTTCACACTTCTTCTAAAACAGAACCTCTAAAAGCTCTAAACAACTATAGGTCTATATTAGGTTGCAACAAAACATGCGCTTTGCATTTAAGTATGCATGCATGTAATGTAGCCAATATGTAGTTATAATCTGCATGTTGTACAGAGTATTCAATTCAATTTCTTTTATTCACACTGTCTGTGTAATACTCTATCTAGTTAAAATTGGAGTACACAAGTACTCCGGCTAATCAAGAAAGTCCCCCCAGCTTACTCTTAAGTCTCTCGAGCTGATTCAGAGACTGTAGGTATGTACAAGTTTGGGCATGATACAGATCACAAGGGCCTTCGCAATATTTACAGATACACGACTCGACTGGGTCGTGAAACGACTCCGTTCGACAGACCACATGATGATAGCCGTGGGTCGAGAATTTGACCACCACGTGCCTGTTTGCCCGATCCGGATTCTTCCATGTGTCGTCTGTCATTGCTGGCGAAGTGAAGAACTGTGGGCTCACGTCGCTGAGCTCCTCTCTTTTCTTGTTCATGAAGTTCACGAATGCCGTCGTCTCCTCAAGCTTGAACTTTTGTTGGATCTCCTCCACAAATCGCTTTTCTCCCGTCAGGAGGTAGACCATACGATTTCGCATATTTGTGTGGACGCCAAGAACTCTTTTTAAAAACGTCGATTTGGCTCTGTCGAGTGTTTGAAGGTCTCGCTCGCTAAGATGCTCCCAGATCAACTCGACTCCATAGGCAGCGCATGGGGCTAGCTTGAGCATGAAGAGTTTAGAGGCGGTTTCCAACGAGAGGCGATACGGGTCCGATATCGATGAAGATGCCACCAGAGTTTTTCTGAATCGCTCCTCTATGTGTCGAGAGAACGACGATCCACTCGTCGTGAACACGATCCCAAGGTACGTAAAGTTGTTTACGAACTTTATTGGGACTCCGTTCACCTGGATCTGGTCACTGGCCGCCAGCCTCCCTCCCCGACGGAATTTTAGAGCCTCGGTTTTTGAATCATTTATGGTCAGACCTACGCGGCTCGCGTACTTCTCCAGCGTTCTTGCCGCTTGAGACAAATGAAAACAGCTGGTACTGTAGGCGCATACGTCGTCGGCGTACATAAGCGTCTCCACAAGAGGGTGTTTCGTTGATAGGAACGACGGCAAGTCGTTGATGAGAACGGAAAATAGCAAGGGTGAGAGATTATCACCCTGGGCAAAGCCCGTGGTTTGCTCGATTGGCTCCCTAATAGCCACGCCATCATCGATTAGAATCGCGTTCTTCTGTAAGATAGCACCGATCAGGCCGAGGATCTTCGTCGGGACACCACTTGAGGCTAGCTTCTCGATAACGATTGATCTTGAGCCGGTGTCAAATGCGCTCTTGAAGTCGACGAAGAGTGCGTAGAGTGGCCGGCGGGATTTCCTAAGAACTTTCTCGACCTTGTCTTTGAGTATTCTGCAAGCTGTTTGCGTAGATCTTTCAGCTCTAAAACCATGTTGCTCATCAGGGATTACGTTGCAGGCCTCGAGGAACGGGGTAAGTCGGCGTGTGAGGAGAGTTGACAGAAGTTTATAAACGCACGACTTTTTGGCGATTCCTCGCCAGGACTTCGGGTCAGACGGGCAGCCTTTCCCTTTCGGGATGAGAATCAGGAGACAATCCCGCCAGTTCTTCGGGATCTCCCCTCTTCTCAGACACTCGTTGAACAGGGCGGTCCAGAGGGGCAGGAGTTCCGTCGCCTCGCTGATAAATTCGTTGTAGACCTCGTCCATTCCACACGCTTTTCCGCGGGGGAGGTGGATTGCTGCCTCGAAGACCTCGGCGATTGTGAAGTCTGTCTGAAGTCGTGATCTCCACTCTTGCATCCAATCCGGCCACTCTGTGTCGACCTGGGGAATGCTCGTTGGAATCGTATCCTTCGCGGCGAGGATATTCTTGAAGTGATTCTGGAGGGTTTCCTGCTGTACGGGGCACGCCGTTCTCCTCGCTCTTGATCCTCGAAGCCAGACATACGGATGTTTCTCGGCCTCCAGCACAAGCTTCAGTTCTCTCTTTGACAGGAATTCCGTCTTGGCTGACCTCAGAGTGGAACGGTAGGCAGCCTTCGCCCTGGTCAGAAGAAACCTCATGTAGGGTTGCAACTCGCACAGAATCTTCACCTGGATCTGTCTGCGTTTCATTTCTGAACACGCCGGTGTCCACCAGGGTCGGCCGGCTCTTCGAAGAAACGGCTCAGCGCATTCTCTCAGACTTGCGGTGAGTCGTTCGCTGTAGACAGAGAGATCGTCATTGGGTCCAATCGGAGCTACGGTGGTCGCAACATCGAGAACCTTCGCGATGTTCAGTCGCCGTGAAGGTGGCTGACTTCTTGCCGTAGTCCGAAGCCTCTGGTGTAGGCAAATTTCAATGCTCACCGGGATGTGGTTTGTCAGGAGTCTGACCTCTCGCAGACTGTTGCTGCTCCCTCGAAAGCGAACCTCCACTCTCGTGAGGTTCGTAGCGAATAGATCGATCGTCGACGACCCCATCGGTCCTTCAAACGTACGTTGACTCGGGTCGTTTGCGATCCACAGCCCGAAATCAGAGAGCGTGTCTACGAAGCTGATAGTTCTTCTCTCATCCGCTTTGTCGTAGCGGACGTTAAAGTCTCCTGCAAGTACAGTGTTGCCCTTGTCGCAGACCAATTGAAGGCAGCGGATGAGCTTCTCCTCAAGCTCGATCTCTCCTTCACTGCTCGGCGGTTGTATATACATCGCGACAACGTTGATGAGTTCTCCTTCAATCACAATACAATTCTCCTCGGCCAGTAAGGTCTTCATCGTTCCTAGTTTCTGGTTGTACAGGATTGAGACGCCGCCTTTCGGGCGACCCACTTTGTGCGTCCGGGAGGCGTTACAACAAACAGAGTAGAAATTGGGGATTTCCACGGGCTTCGTGGCCCATGTTTCCACTAAGACCAAAACATCTACGTCGTCGTATGCTGCTTCTGGAAGCATTTGCACGGACGACTCGATGGCCTCGCAGTTCCAGAGAACTACGGTTAGTTCCGCAGGCGGAACCGTGAGCGGGGATAGGGAACTTGCGAGCTCGCCAGGAGCGCCTCCGTGATGATATCCGCGAGAGTCGGTTTCGCGGGCCGTCTGGACGGTTCCCTCGCCACGGGAGGCTCGACGCGAGCTTCGCGTATTCTCGGCTGCCCTTTCTGTTTCTGCCTCTGTTGCCTCGGAGGCTGTCCACCCGGAGCTCGACACTCCGATAGGAGGTCCAACAGAGAGGAGATCTGCGGCGATCTGCCGCCCTGTCCGACCGAAACCGCTGTCTTTTCTTTCCTCTGTGTTCGGACACTGGTCTGTACAGAGTATTATACCGAGCAAGAGGGCTTATTGGCAAAAACATTTGCCTTGCATTCGGAAGGACTGGGTTCGAGATTCAGACCGGCCATTCTTAAATTGGTTTGCATAATTTCCAATTTAGACAAGGTATGCCGGAGTGGATTAAAATTTAGCCATAACACGAAAATCCGTACGCGGGAATGGGGTAGCCTTACGGAAAATTAAAAAAAAATCCCGGCGTCTCCAAGCACGAAATTAATGTCTTTTCAAGTTTGAAAACATATAAAAGACGCTAATGGAACATACTACTATTGGAACAAAATTCAAGTTAATTAGTCCCCGCATGGACCGAGAGTTTACACACAGAAACCCTTCGAATATTTAAGAGGAAGCGTGATTACAGACTAAAACCTACATATCTGACTACAGGTTACAAATTGAGTAATACGTGCAACGATCTTTTTGTCATTTCTGTTTTAAAAAAGCTTCAAAGATTGGTGGATCCTATTACTATTGGAGCAATGTTCTTATTAGTTATTTAGGCTCCTGCGTAGACTGACTACTTACGTGAAACGTTGTATGGGGAACCCTATCAATTAGACTTCTAATCATCAGGGCCAACACGACAAATATGTGTATAGAGATGCTAAATTTTTCAACACCAAATTTATTAGGATTATGAGTACTATTTTGATTCATATATTGACATTACAATAAATGTTATAATATGTATTATTTATACCAATACTTCAGTACACTTGCAGTTATACCGGAAAATCAATGTCTCAACTGAAACGTGCGTTATGTGAGTACAAACAAATAAAACAACCTATATATGCATACATGCCTCGATGGGGTGTGGAATCAGCAATGACTCGGCAATTTTGAGGCTAATATGAATTATGCACATTATGTAAAACGAGTTTTGTGGCTTTCCATAAACACCTATGAAACCGCCATATTAACCTAGAGCGGGGTGAGCGCCTACTAAAACGTTAACGTAGCTGAACTCCGACTGCAGAAGCCGATTGCTGGCTCTGTCAGACAACAATGGCCAATTGGAAGGCAAACACATTACAGTATCATCAAAAGCAAACGCATATCGAGTTCCGTGAGGAGACTATAGTGAGTGCGACGCATCTATCGTTAGTTCTCACCGCTATGCGTTAGATGCTATGCAGTTAACTATAATACTATTCGGGCTGACTCTCAGCCAAGATTTAACGTCCACAAGACTGCTTTTCGCATTGCTTCATAGACGGACTCCCGTAAATCCAATTGTGCGACGGTGGGGCTTAAACCCGCGCACCCATGTGTCTCCTCCGGTCGCGAGGCACAGGTGAATGTTCCCACCACGCCACCGGGCTCGACACTAAGCAGTTAACTGTCCGACGCTTACAAGACGCTTACGTCACTATCTATCTCTCTCTCTTTTGCGGTAAGCAGCGCGGTGCAGAAGACAACGTATAATTGCCCTGTATATACTCAGTCGAGTAAAATACATGACGATTTTGATATATATATATATATATATATATAAACCTACACGTCGTAGCAGATAAATACAGCTAGTACACGTGTGCGCCGGGATCATTGTGCCAATCGTAAAAGCGCATTATATTCAAATCGAATAGCACCACCGGTGTGCGCCGCTGTTTTCTGACGTGCGACGTAGCCTGGCACAGTTTGCTCGCAGCAGCAGCAGGAAGTGACGCTTGTTGGCACAAACGTCCTGGGCACACGTCGTATTTATTATTCGAACACGACGGGCTGGCTATTTGCACAGCTGTTAGATGAGCGAAGCTGCTAATTGCGCATGATCCTACCTATAATCTGCTGCAAAGCGGGCAAACTGTTTGCGTAACGGATGTACGTAAGACCTACGGACGTATTTCGTTCTAGTTTCGTTTCCAGTCTGCGTTTAAGTGGCAGTCCATAGCAGAAGGTTTTCTCCGTTGCAAGCAAATTAGCGCCCGCCAAGACCGGAGGCGGAACGAACAGCAGGGCTTGAGCGCCACTCACACTTCGGTGAGACATCAAGGCCTCATTGTATATTCTGAGCACAACCCGCCAACTTCTAGACATGGCTACTGCAAAAAAAAGGCGTCTGCCTCTAATTCGACAAACAAAAGCCTAGATAAATACCACCAAACTTGTGTCAAATGATACATTATAATGCTACTCGTATCTATGGGAGCATTTGAAGTAATGTTCAGCTTAAAACAGAGAAACAGTACATCAGTCGTTTATCTACTATGTCTGTTATGCGCGTGCCAAACAAAAAATAGAAACCAAGAGTTGTTTCATAGCAAGGGTACAATTTGATATCACGTACCAGCTCAATGTTTTCAGCGTTTTATATACATACACAGATGCTCTTATGTTCTGGGGCATCGTCCGATGTAAATGTTTAGTTTAAAAGCCCCTACCGGTTAACCTATTGATGTAATAATCTAATTCGCCTACGCGCAGAAATGGAACCATATTTAAGGTACAACTATTTAGGATATTCCAGTTAATTGCTTAATCAAGCTAAATTCCCATTTACTTAAAGATTTTCATAGAATGTAAGCTTTAATTAAACGCGTTGTAGTATAGGTGGACACACACAGACACATATATATATATATATATATATATATATATATTTGTACAGACACACATATAAATAAATAGTTTTTGGTGTATATACTGTTAGCACACCAAAGACTAGCAGAGACTAGGTCTGGCTATGCGTGGCTCATTACAGTCGTTCGAGGTTTGTCGGGGCTGGAGGAAATTATATTTACATGCCCAAAAACATGTGTAATTACACCTACTTAAGGAGACAGTTCGAACTGCGCAAAAAACGAACCCTTGAGCTCGTTCAAAAGGCTCCACAAATGACCCTATTAAGTCCTTGTGCAGAGTGTTCGGGGGCGCGTACTAATGAGGAAGGTTGAGCAATTTGCATGAAGGTATCCGCTTGCAGATAGCTAAGACAAATCTGACACTGTAAACAGTGTCGAAACTAGTCAAAGTCAAACACCGTTTTTGCTAACGACGGGAATAACACGTCCAAGCTGATTCGGTGCCAGAGCCGTTAACAGATACGAAAGTGCAGGAACGACTTGGAAAATGCAGTCTGCAGGCAGGCTTGACGATGGTCGGTAACGGCATATCAGAAGACTAACAGATAATTAAGTAACACGTGGCTTATTTTGGAATTGAGACTAGCATGACACGAACATACTCATGGTAATTTACCTAGTAGAGCGCGAAATGCAAGTTTGCTATGACATATAAGGAAATAAACGAAATACTAAACTAAATACTTGGCCATGGCTGAACCTGATAGGACAACGACAAACGTTTTCTACTTGCTTCTGCTTGTGTTTAATCCCGAGGTTATCTAGACTCCGTGTGACGACCAGGTTGTCAGTTTATCACGATTCTGCGTGGGAATTGGGAATAGACGTTACATCGAATAAGAGCAGCGTGGACTGGCACAACAGATACTAGCTAGAAATCTTAGGTTTATATCTCTACCTTGTATAGGTAGATTTATCATATTTCCTCTAAAGCAAAGTCAATCAAATGAGAGCCCATCAATAATAGTCAGTTAAATAAAATAGAAATTATATTTTTTTTTCTCAGTAATTTCAAAACTTGATAGCTGCACCGACGTGATGGGTGTCCGCATGATGAAAAAAAAACTCGACCTTTGGCTTCCTTTGTCTTAAGCAACAATGCAGAACAATGCCTCACGTAAGGCGTGTGTTAAACGAGTAGCAATAGAGATGCACATGCTGTCATCACAGATTATATGCCATGTGTTTAATCAACTCTTAGTGTTATCACAAGCTATTGTTCATTTGTGTTGATGATCGCAATTTAGAAGCCTTCTATTTACGTTAGATGTGTTTCTAGGCAGCATGCTCGAAGCTGTTAGTCTACGCAGCTATGCTTGGAGCTGAGCTTTAAACGTGACGCTAAAATTCGTAACGGTGAAGCTTCAATTCAACCAGTTACTACTATTATGTATATGTGTATATATGTGTATATTAGTAACAAGAACTCCGACCACATCTTCATGGCGTTCGGATTTGAATTATTGTGGAGCCTGGGCCAAGAACGTCTTTAAGCTAGCCAAGCTTTCGAGGCCATCCTCTACCGCAACGGGTGTCGCTGAAACTTCAACACGGAAACGTCTAGATGATGCTGCCAGCGAATCAGCTCACAATCAATACTCATAATAACATCATAAATGCCTTATAAATAGTATACTAATGATGCGATATACTATTTCCTGCGCTCCTTCGTTACTATTCGCTCGTCAATAAATCCCAACTCTTATTTGATCGTCGTTCTTACTTTGCTGCTTTCTTCGGGGTTGTCCTTTACCTCTGTTCTTGCCCCCGCCATTTCTGCTGCTGCCATTGTGATCATCAATGTTGTTGTTATTGTTGTTGTTGTGTGCTGCAATCCGCGGCTAGACCTCCGCCCGCCGCCGCCGCATCCCCTTCTAAGACATGATCATTATAGGAAGCTCGGCATGTGGTCGAAAAAATACAGTTACTACGTCTACACCGACAGCCCTGTTCGGGTCTGTGCAAGACGAATGCAGGGCTTCAATTATCTTGCCCGCGCCGCGAAGGACAGGAGAGCAGCAACAGCTAACTAGCAGGAGAACGGCATGTCATTGCCATGGCAATCCGTTGCGGCAATTCCCTCTCTGTATGCCAGTTGGAATGCCGTCAGGTGGAATGGCAAAGTAGAGGCCACGCTATGCCAAATTCTGTATATATATATTTATAAATATGTATTTATATATATTTATATATATGTATATATATATATATATATATATATATATATATATATATATATATATATATATATATATATATATATATATATGCTTGTATTTATAAGAAGTTATAATTGTCTTTTATAAGCGTGTACACAGGATCAAATAAAAATACACCCTTTAGGTTCCGGCATGTTCGGTCTAGCAGTCCCACGCACAGCAGCGGCGTAACCCCGCTGAAAGCACAGCGGTAGTCTCTGGTGCAGGCGTTTGGCAGCTTCGCTGCCCCCTGTCAAATGCTGTTGCTGAGCGCATTGGCGACTCAGTAAGTTCGTTTGTAGGACTTTGGACGGCATTCCCGTATATTTTTTATAGACCCGTCTTCTCCGGACGGCAAATTTATTTAAATTCAGTTGAGCTTAAAATTTCCGTGATTACACATTTCAAACAATGGTAACCATTAAGTGTATTTTGCAAAATAGACTATCGCCCGTGTCTGATATATATATATATATATATATATATATATATATATAGATATGTAGATATAAACTTATAAATATATTACACGGTGTTTATTCATATTATTTATTTTCCCTTTACCAATCCCCTTGCTGCTTCTATTGCCGGTAAGTACTCAACATTTTCTCTAGCGTGTAGCGTTTGGTGTGCATGGTAGACCTACGAGGTAACGACGTTTCGTCGAACACGACCGACCACCAAGTACGGGAGTGTGGGACGGCGTCAACAGCGACAAGAGCAATAGTAACAACAACAGCAATAACATCAACACCAACAGCAGCAGCAGCTGCAGTAGCAGCAGCAGTTGTTACCTTGAGTTGGGTCAATTCGATCAGCCACCCTCTGGCCTTTGTTCCTTCGCATTGTTTGTATGTATTTCGTAAGGCAAGTGTATACACTAGCACTTGTAGAAGTTGCAGTGCACCCAGACCTCTCTCTCTCTCTACCTTAGACCGCTACCTTGTTACTTGTTTCTACTTTTCTACTGCTCGATTATCTTACTCCGCTGTGCAGCCGTTGCAGCTATTGCCAATTCATTTACTGCCATTAGATGGTATTATCAACGCTTCTAGCATTGAGGCACAACAGCCGGCAGAGGTTAACTCGTTGTCATTGGCGTCATCATCATCGTTGTTGTTGTTGTTGTTGTTGTTGTTGTTTTTGTTGTTGTTGTTTTTGTTGTTGTTGTTGTTGTAGTTGTAGTTGTAGTTGTTGTTGTTGTTGTTGTTGGTTGTTGGTTGTTGTTGTTGTTGTTGTTGTTGTTGTTGTTGTTGTTGTTGTTGTTGTTGTTGTTGTTGTTGTTGTTGTTGTTGTTGTTGTTGTTGTTGTTGTTGTTGTTGTTGTTGTTGTTGTTGTTGTTGTTGTTGTTGTTGTTGTTGTTGTTGTTGTAGTTGTAGTTGTAGTTGTAGTTGTAGTTGTAGTTGTTGTTGTTGTTGTTGTTGTTGTTGTTGTTGGTTGTTGGTTGTTGGTTGTTGGTTGTTGTTGGTTGTTGGTTGTTGTTGTTGTTGTTGTTGTTGTTGTTGTTGTTGCCTGCTGTTGTAATTGTTGTTCTTCATTATGCCGGCGTACCGTGTCGGAACCTCATGTGGTTACTGTATACACGCGTTGGATCTGTTAGCTGTAGGGCACAATCCTTCTAGCTCATAAGCCAGCCAACTGAGAAAAGATGGAATGGCAGTAGTGCTGGTGGTGGTGGTGGTGGAGGTAATTCTGAATCTGATCTTTGTGGTGTGGTCGGCGCAATATCGTCGTTATTCCTCGGCACCTCGTCTGCGTGCTGGCATCATCAAGGCTCTATCGGAGAGTGTCGGAGATCTCTCGTCGGGTAATCTCTCATTAAACGGAGACGACGGATGCCTACGTGCCTGTAATATTTCCGGCGACATAAATAGCAACACAGGATCTGGCCCATCGCGGCTCACACCACCCACGTAAATCTGCATACCTCTTACGGTACCTCCACTGTCTCTACATGTACACAAAAACGAGTACTCATTTGACCTTGTTTCTATGTATGCAATTTATATGTACATGTATTTCGCCACGTTAGCGACCCTAGTGCGAACGCTCATCTTGATTGCGTGTGTGTGTACTTTGTGACCAAAGCCGGCAACTCAGGCATCGTAGAGTATTATTTCTGCCAGACACTAACGTGGATTGTAGTGTGAATTTAGCGAGTGCCTATAAAAACCCACCGCGACCATCAAAGCAAGCACATGATCTAAGAGCTACAGCACTGGCACTGCATGGCTTCTTGAGGGTCACATCGAGGCGATCTCAGAGCCGCTCCACTAAGCAACATGTGGAGATCATTTTTTAAAGATCAAGAACGTCCAGCTGATGACAGTTAACAACAATGACCAATGGATCAACACGTTTGTGGCAAATATATCTACCGCAGACCTTCCTTGCGGAGCTATGTAGGTGGGTTCCTTGGCTGTGGAAATCATTCGCATACTGCGGGACGCTAACGTACTGATAAGTGCGCCTGTTCTAACGTTGTCCGGTTTGACGCTGGGGCAGCTAAGGTCCCCGCCAAGCACCTTTGTTGCCTTGTTAAGGTTAATTTTATCCAAGTAATGTACTACCTTTTTCTAACAGAGTGGGAATATCTTCCCAGAGGCTGAAATACATTGCAAGCATTTTTTAGGAAGCTTCCTGCAAGTACAACGCAGTTGTTCTTTGTGTATAACACTTTTTACAGAACTTATTGTTATATGTATAGTAGAGCAATGCCACAACTTGCTCTTCCAGGACTTCCAGTTTGTTGTCCAAGACATTCCATCAGACACCAACCGGAAACCATAGTTGGTTCCGTGCCCCTAAGCACCAGTAAGTCGTATTTGCAGACATAGTCAAGGGAAGAAAGGCTAAATTTAATTTTCTAGTCTTGCAATTCTATTAAAAAATGTGAGTTTTCTTTGTCGTTTATAGTTAGGTCTTGATTGATTGAACAAAGCACTCCTCCGAAGCACGGTATAATATTGAACCGTATATTTAATCTCAATATTTTAGAAATGTTTTTTTGTTGTCTTGAAGTAGTCCGTTGATCGCAACACCTGCGAGAAAAGAGATGGTATGATTTTGCCAATGGCACTGGTGATCGCCGCTATATATATATATATATATATATATATATATATATATATATATATATGCCCCTTGCTTAATTAAGCAACCCGCGGCAGCAGGCTTTTAGAAAGAGGGTCAACTTCGCAAAAAGAGGAAGCAATTTTCTTCGCCAGGTTGGCCCAATTACTTGATCAGGCACTAGTGAACCCAGCGTCTCAGAATTGAAAGTCCGCAAAGACACGTGAGAAAGTCGTTTGAGTTCAAGATACTTAGCAGATACAGTTGTCAGACCAAAATATGTACATACATACATTTTTCGTTTTTACACCAATTAAAATTGTGAGACTCTTCACGAGACTACTTAAGAAAGTTGCTGCTTTGGGGCCTAGACAACCGACAACATAGCTTTCCTTTTTAATAATGGCTCATATGTCGATAAGGCTTCAGGATCAAGTGACCGAACGTTGGACCGCAAGTGTACCAAAATGTATATATATATTTAGTGATTTTGGCTCTTTCCAATAGTTCCTCGGTCGTATTGGAAAAGCGTTTAGTACAAACTGCCTGATCTGAGGATTACCAAAGGAAGAAGATGAATACCAATCATACCGTCTATTAATCCAAACGTTTCAGGACATCGGGGACACGCTGATGAAAGCCGGTGAAGCATGCGCATTGTCACAAGAGACAATCGTTAACATAACGTTTGAGTTCAAGGAACCGCCTTGTTAAACCCGAGACTACACATGCAGGATGCAGAAGCACATGAGCCAAGATCGGGCTAATACAAACATGCGAGCTGTCAACGACGGGCTATTCCATGAGCCAGTAAAATGGTCTGGGTCGAGTTTCACATTATGCACATACTATTACTACAAATGTGCACAAATGCAATGTCTCTATTGCATCTCTACGCATCTTACGCCCACCCTACTCATATGCGAATGGCAATGATAGCTTTACTGGAGGCTATTCGACGTACTAAACACCATCAAGTTCGAAAAAATATGCTTATGTAGGTATTATTGTCCAATGTACAGTAGTATAACTAGTGAAAAGTGTACGTTTTAACCATTATTACTAGTTAGTACAAAAGGTGGGAATGATGATAGTAAACATAAGTAAAAAACATTACGTGTTATCATACGTATGTATTATCTATATTCTCTGATTAGTTTGCATAGATGTGTTCCCTGCCGTTGTACTGGGAAGTTGTTGGGCCTTCAGCCGCGTAAATGCTGCTCTCCGTATGAGAAGTCTGGAGGTTGGTCTTTTGCCGGCTGTGTGTCTTGCGCTGATGATGCCATCTTTACGTCGGAATAATTTAATACGTCGGAAACAGTTTTCACCATAGTGGGCAATGAAAATGGGCTATGAACGCATCAAGGGTTTTGCCGCGACAAAGGACTATTGAAGATATTAAAACAACAGCGTTGTTGTCATCATTAGCAGCAAAAGTTTATCTTTAGCAAAACAGCACAACATAGAAGTAGGGAAATACGTATTGACTTTCATGTCATAGATATTTTTAATACGTTAAAAGTAGATCCGCAAATCGGACGAAACATCACGGATCTGAAACGATTTCTTGATAAGGAAGAAGTGCAAACAAAAGCCGTGTTTGCCGATGCTTAAGAGCAATCCACAATACTTTTGGGCGTCGTTTTATGACCGTAGATGCCACTTGGCTCTGCTACTACAGCTAGCGCCGAGCACCCGAACAACAGTCAAAGATCAGAGTACACAACACCTTATAAATGTGCGACGAAGGAAAACAAAGACTAGGTTGTGTTGTCGACCGCCGGAAGGCTAAAATTACTACTGTTTTTTGAGGTTCCCAAAAAAACCACCTTCATTGGCTTGCTAAGAAAAGGGTCAAACAGTTACGGATGCCAATTATTGTCGTACAGACATAATATACGTACAGAAAAACTAGTGTAAAAACTAGCGCCTTTCGGTCGCCACTGTAGCAAGTGTCAAACGGATCGGTCGCTGATCCTCGCAGATGGTTTCTGTCCAAGGATTAGCTACGTATAATGTTCGACTTGTTTCTACCGTTTCGTGTACCCTTCTCCTTTCTTTCTCGCTCTGCATCCTCCTTTGGTGTAAGGTCGGTTCCTCCCCCACACTCCCACCCCACCCCCTCAAAGTCCCTCGTCACCTCACTAAGGATGTGTAACACAGACATGAAGTCCCACGCTAACACAGAAATGAAGCCTCGCGCTGATGAAGTCCCACGAGTTCCAGCTGCAGCACATCTTAATTTTTTTGCGAAGATCTGTCGGCCTTAAAATCAATTCATAATTCACCTGGTCGCGAGCATACTTCGATAAGCAGCCGGTGGTCATCAGTGATCGATTGTGTTAGTAATAGTTCGTAATATCGAGTATCCCATAATGGAGCCTTACGAGCCTAGGCGGGAAAACAATAGACGGGAAGAATAGAGACGCATAAATTGGTGAGGGGGACAAGAGTAAACACAGAAACACTACGGGAGATTAAAACTGACGACGTTGGCAGATAAGGGATACGAGGTCCCGGTACGCTTCCACGTGTGATAGCTTGCCATCGGACTGAGACATAAGGGCTTTGTGCGCTTCAAACATACGTATGCAGAATTAATTTGAGCTTCTTAGACCTCTCTGTAGCTTTTCATTCAGACCTAGCGAACATGCTTGCAAGCCATTTGGCCGTATCTGCAATCGATTGAAATGTATGCCCATTTGCCTGCCTACCTACAAAGCTTGCAAAATGGTATTAGCGCCGGCATCTGTCTGTGTGTTTGTGTACAAAATGTGCATGTATATCTCCAAAGAGCCTGCATATGTACATTATTCTGTTAAACAGTTACTAGCATCTAGGAAAATCGCCGTTTTTCGCCAAATTAGGTTTGTAACTGCAGTCCGTCTTTTCGTGAATTTGATCCCAAATATAGGCGTTCCAATCATACCTCGCACTTAAAATGACCGTTTTAACTCTTGTAGAATCTAAGCATACTGTACACGGTATATCTTGCATATGCATTTGCCATATTCGGTTGTCGCGTTATCCCCCAAGAGAATATTTAATGATACGGTGCGGAGAATGTGTAAAAGGTTGCATTTCTTACGGTGTTCATTCGTCTGAAGAGATGGCATCGACTGCACGGGTGCAGTTTCGGCTATTTTTTTTCTTTGCCAAACTTAGACCCGTTCGTCACCCAACCAGCAGCTCTATGGTATGCAGGCATCACTACGAGCAGACATTATCCATGCAAATGCTTGACTGAGCGTCGATAGCTCAACAGTGCCCACCGTTGCCCCTCAATCCACTGCCGTCTTTACGTTGCCGGTGAATCTAGCCACATTACGTTTCATCTGTGTACAAAGAAGATTGATGAGGTAATAAGTAATGAGGAAGAACGGGTGTTAACGCTCGTTGCCTTGTCGAACATGCTCAGCATCTGGGCCCAGCCTAATGACTATTTCTACGACTAACACTGCTGTTGGTCCGGCTCTGGTTCCTGTTAAGATGTATATACCTAATAGCTACGACTATCACGAACCTATAAACATTGATAAGTTGCGCTAGGTAAGCGCGCCCCTCCGAAAGGTGTGCAGCCAGTAATCAGTTTGTTTTCTGCTACTGCGTGCTGGAAATATGCACGTATAATACATTTTCTTTAAATAGTCGTCTAATTCTATGTCGACAGGTGCATTCTAAATATACATCACGTTTTATTCACCATAATTGTTGGTAGTAGGATTGGATTGCCATACATAGTTTACGAAATTTAAAAAAGATCTCGTTTACACGCGTCTAAAATGAATATGAGTTTATGGCCGGTCATATTAGTGATAGTGAGTTAACGTGATAGCGACAAATGTTGCACTCACCACAAAACTTACACACACAGCCATTAATATCACAACATTCACCCTTGAAGCAGATATAATGGTGATAACTGTGCCATGTTACCCTGCACACTAATGGTCGGTTACTTTGGAAGACGCGTCTTCTACTAGAGTGCGTTGTCCGCATAGTTCTAGTGTCAGGGTAGCTGACGCGATCTTGGGTAATCCCAGTACACGTTTCACGAAGCACGCGTTCCAAATTTTTGAGATCGTGTAATGTTAAGTGCGGCGCAATTACTGGGCGACAGTACTGGATTATCGGGGTAATTTTCATCCTGAATATTTTCATTGCTGTTTCAAGATCTACATCTCGAATGTCTCCGAGTAGCATAATCACGGCCATGGCCCTTGCTCTATTCTAAATAGTGTAGTCTAATTCTATGGTAGCAGGTATTCTAAGCATAATAGCCTTTTTATTCCACATACCGGTAGCGGTCTAAAACTGAGGGACCATTTACGCCTAAATGCTCAAAACACTTTTTGAGTCGATCCGGCGTTTATTTTTTTGTTTGGAGAGCAAGAAATCCTCGGATTTGTTCTTGGTTTTGCAATGTGGTCTCTAAGAATAGCTGTAATATGCTTTTAAACACATAGGTTGGTGTCGAGTCGCACGTTTGAGTATATATATATATATATATATATATATATATATATATATATATATATATATATATAATCATTTATTTATGTGTGACAAAGTATACAATTGTGTATATATATATATATATTTATATGTATGGTTTTATAAAATCCGGGCCTGCTGCCTCCGAATAAAACACTTGGGGATGTCATGACAAAGCCTGTTACGAATAGTTTTCAACATAAATCCTTTTCCTCGCCACGCACTCCTGGGACCGATCGTAGCGGCTGTAGAACACCTTGAAAATATCGCTTACTGGTAAGCTGTTAAGAACCGAGTGCTTGTTATGAATCAGAGGCCGTTTGCCGGAACTATAAAGGTCGAGCCAGGCACGACGAACTTTTCTTCAACCTTCAATGATCGTTCGTCGATAAGCAAGAGCAAGCTCATGCAGTCGAGTAAACATTTCAGCGTGTTTGCTGGTCACTGACCCACCGTTACAAGGGTTGTCTTCTGAAGACTCACACCACTCAGAAAGGACCAGGTCAATACTTCAAAGAAGAAATGAAATGCCTCAATGGAGGACGCTGGCATGGGTTGGAACAACAACCATCTAAAAACGCATGGAGACTGTGTCTGCGATAAAGAAGATGAATCGGAGAAGGAAGAAATAGAAGCGCTTGACAGGGGAGGCTACGGGAGGAGTTTAGCAATAGATGTGCGCCACCAGCAAACATCCGAACACTAGATATTGTTTAGAGTACCTAGATTTTCTGACATTTTCTGATACAAGCGCTTCGTTGAGACATTTATTGAACTAGACATTTGGAAGTGCCACAATGAATGGTGGTTGATAATAATACATAATTTATGGAAGGCCAATAATGTGCATCTTATAAGTTGATGATGATGATGATGATGATGATAATAATAATAATAATAATAATAATAATAATAATAATAATAATAATAATAATAATAATAATAATAATAATAATAATTATTATTATTATTATTATTATTATTATTATTGTTATTATTATTATGGTTTTAAGATTTTTTATTAAAAATTATTTTAGGTTCTTTAGTGACACATAGATTTTGACGCCGGCTCGATTCGGCTACGGTAAAAAGGGAAGTTACTTGCCCGTGGGCAATGAACCAATTATCGACGTTGCGTTTCCGCGTTAAATTTCAACCGATATCCTTTGCAGCAAAAACTGTCATGCCCTCGCATCGCCGGTTGACGCAGCGACTCCGGATTTCAGTTCAGTCAGAAAGCTCCCTGAGATTTTTGCCATTGGGCCTGATGTCTCGATGGCCATGCATTGAACGATGAGATTATGCTCCAGTTTATGATATTTTGCCAATTTGCGGTCTTTAGCAAGGCGATGGCTGCTCCGACCTCTCAGCTGGCATGGCGAGCATACGAAGCGGCCAACGTACAAGACACGGTGACCTCGTACACTCGAGGCAGCCATCTTCACTCCATGGAACCAGACTAATTCCATGCATAAAAATCAATGCATTTCGACAGCGTACAATTTGGTGTGTATGACGCGCTCCTAGCCGCACATCCCACAGCGAGCGAAACCCAAGGACGACTGATCGGCACCGCCCTTTTCGGTACAGTTCTATGTTGACGTGAAAACATTTCTCCGACAGACATTGCTCCTCGACCTAATAATAACATGGCTTTCTCCCTCCTCGAAAGTTGGTCTCTGCCTTCACTAACGATTCCTCTACTCCTCGATTTCTAATCATAATGAAACTTATCCCTCATCATCTATAGACTAGCTTTCAAACTGCAATTATATTAGTTCACGCACATTACACTCCGTACTCCGTCTTAAGGATTATACTGCAACGTAGTAGTAGTAGTAGTAACAGTGATGCCATAATGACAACCGAGCCTTGGTTGAGCAATGATGCAACAGATAAAGAGCTCTTTACGGCCGCGACAATGTTTACCGTCATCCTATTGGAGGGAGGTAGTGGAGAAGGAGGCGTATATATTCTAGTCAAAAGATCATTGAAATGTCTTCAAGTTGAAATTGATATTGACGCTGAAGCAGGGGCGCTAGACGCTTATTCAAACGATGATTTTATTTGATGTGGGTGTATTTATGCGGCACATTTAGGGCCATCAATTCAACGCACCTACCTCGTACGTAGGGTAGACAAATTGTTTGAATATATCTGTAACGTTGTTAAATCTGGCAAGAGTCTGCTAGAGATTTTCACTTTTCAGGAATTGGCTGGTCAAATTTGAACATTTTAGATTCAAACACGATAGAAGCAGTTCTTGTGTAAAGTGGCCTCGTTCCGCTTGTCGGCGAAGTCGCGCGTCCATCAATACATGGTGATATTGCAAGTGACGAAAAACGGCACTCCTATTTTCCTCAGTTTAACAACTGGGCCTGACATTGTCGATTATCTAATGTTAACTGAGCTTCCAGATCTCATCATAATGCTCTCACAATTAAGGTTTTATTTTAAGTGAGTGTGACAATCAATGACAGCCGTGGTTTTGAGTTTTGGGCGAGTGGCAATGGGCAATTTAATTATGCCAAGATATGCCAACTACCTTAACTGAAGTTATGTTCGGATTGTGGGACTGTAGATCAAATGTTTAAACTGCAAGTACATCGATTTTCATACGTTTAGGCGTTTTTCGATGAGTTTGTACCAATATGCAGTTGCACACTTAAATAAATATCTAATACGATATCTAATACGTGTTGGACCCTTGCTCAATAACGCCCCACATTAAGTAATCCAGAGGATTTAAATCGAGACTGTTAGTCGGCACTAAACAAGCAAATAACCTCCTGTGTCATTGTTCGGCATTTTTGAATAAAGTATGGCGCCATCATGACTCTTCACTAGATACCTCAGTCAAAACGTGCATATAAGCTAGAAAATTGCATTGTCTCACAATAGGGACACTTTTGCGTTGTGGGCCAGCAAGCGGTAATTTCGTCGGTTAATTTTTTGCCTACGATGAGCACCTTCTTGTCAGCAAAAAATCAAAAACGGTATGCTGCAGCCGATATCGAGCAATTTGGTTCGTTTTATCGGTTTCATGGATATTTTGTCTGCCTTGCTTGCATGGTATACGACAGATATTCAAGGTGCCTCACTTAGGTCTGTAGTTCCACAGCATACTCTATTGTGAATCTTTCGCTCTATTGTGTAGGCAACCGGCGTTATTTCTTCTACACCCGCATACAAAGCTGCAATCTTATAAACTGCCGTTTTCGGACTAAAGCTTAGGGATATGTGATCTTCGCTAAAATTCTTAAGCCGTAAATCCCTGAAGTTTGACCTGCTATATTTCTGACTGTGGCTTGTGCCTATCCATAAATTCACTTTTTAAAAGTACCCACTACTGGCAATAACTGGCTCTAATCTCAATTTAGATGTTAAGCATACTCATTGTGTATCTTGTATCTAGACAAATGTTGCAACATTGTTTGTTCTTAAGGCTCTATAGCGCCCACTCCACTGGGCGAGAAAATAGAAAGAACGCTTATGCGTCAGGCAAATCGTTGAGTGATACTTGGCGTAATCCTGCGAGCTGAACCGGCAGCGGTATTCATCCCCCCAGCCTGGTGAAATCCACGGGTAGAACACACCCGGTGGTGGCGGTAGCTGTGCACAATGTACCTTGTGTACACTCTCGACGACTACCGCATGCTATTCCGTTTCATGGGTCCCTGTTAAGTTGCACATTTACCATTGACACTATGAGACAATGAGCCGTTAGCAGCGGGCCAAAGAACAGGCCAGCTGGGCATGTAGAAGAGCAGCTCTTTGTCTGGTTTCCGCCATTGAGGAATCCTATTCAGTCTTGCCATTCCCGAACCAACTGCTGGAAAGCGGGAAATGGTGACTTCAGTGTGACTCTAATTGCTTGCACTGCTGACCCCCTCGCAGCTTACTACTCAGTACACAAATCGGTTTCGTGCCAAACGCGGCTATGCAAAGTTTGCCGAGGAGAGGTGTTCTAAGACCCTACCAAGGCTAGGCCAACATTGGTACAATTTTAAGCTCAAGGATTCGCACTAGAACAGCCAGAGACAGCTTTCGAACATCTCTGACCTTTGTGTACATGGATGCAATTGCTGCTATTCGGCAGCTATTCGCGATGTGCTGTGAAAAGGTGGTACTAGTAGTTCCTATATAGTACACCCTGAGGCCTAAGTATAGAATGGAAATGACAAACGACAGTGGTTGACGGCTACAGATAATTTTCCTAGAAATAAGCTTTTAAGTTTACCGAGCAAGATGGCTTAGTGTCAAAGCCTTTGCCTTGTATTCGGGAGGACTGGGTTTGAGATCCAGACCGGCCACTCTTATATTGGTTTGCATGGTTTCCAATTTAGACAAGGTAAATGCCGGAGTGAATGAAAAATTAGCCATGACATGACAAACCGTACAAAGGCAGTGGCCTTACGGAAAATCTTAAAAAAATTATGCATGTACTCATAAACGACAGCCGTAGTTTCAATTCTACACGAGTCCGCCTGCTATGGCTTGTTGTTGAGAGCAAACGTTCGAGCTTCTTGTGGACCACATTAGTTAAGAGTTGTTTTCCAACGCCCTCTACTCATGTCTAAAATTGGCTTAAGCAATTTGTGCTGTAGTTGTTTTTACAAATCACTGCGGCTATTGTTATTATTGTCAACGCTTGGTTTGTATTGTTGCTGTTATTGTCCCTTATCAATAGTATTTATACTCTTTCTGTAATAACAAAATAGCATCTATTAGACACCTAGACTAAAAGATTACGTATATTCGTGTTTTACTTTTTTTTATTAATATTAATGTTGTCGTTGTATATATATATATATATATATATATATATATATATATATATATTATATGTTGCACCACTTTCCGCTCTTGGTTTTTAATATTATTGGAATTATAAGGGTCATTGAAAGGGTAGACCTAATGGATTGTTGTGCCGAACAATTATGTGCATTCGAGTGTTTGAGTTCCGCTTCTTGATTAATTATGTTGCTCGCATGGATCGGAATGTAGATGACATTCCGATCATAGTAGTAGAGTCCGACCAGTATCGCTGTCGTTTGAGACCTAGGGTCAGCCGTGAGGGCAGCGATAACAGCAACACCAACAATATTAATAAAATGATTGCAACGAAAATAAAATCACTATGACATAAGAACAATACGACAACAACTATGTTAGCAGCAACAGGAACGAACATAAAAACGACAGCGACAATAACATAAGCACTCATTCTAACCACATCAACAGAAGTATGATACGACCATAAGCTAATAGCAACACTGCCGGAATAGCCAGGGTATCAAATACTAGACCAGTCTGCGACCCCTCGACGGGTGAACTTTGTATCACGGTCCTGTGAGCTGCAAGCGTGCTAGTTAGGCACACTGTCGAAGTGACAAAATGACTACCCCTCACATATGACACCAATATCTTGAACACGACCAGCAGCACGTATAACACAGAAAACGCGCAGGATGTGTCGAATTAAAGCAAAACTATAAACAATACTAAACATACGTAGAGCACATTTGTTTGTCCTATAGCACTGAAGCGTTTAGCTATACGATATCACGGTTCTCGTGATATCGTATCGTTTGTATATGGTTTAGAAGTCAGTGATGATCAGCCACAAAGCGGCTGATCATCACTGACTTCTAAACAACATCATTAGGGGCTGTGTGATACGTGTACAAATTGTAACTCTGCCCTAAAGTATACGCGGGCCAAAAAATACTTGGAGCGAAGCGATACGCCGGTAAAGACCCTAGCTCGAGGTGCACCCCGTTAGTAGTCGTGACATTGAAGTCTCTGCATCACGAATTGGAACCTAACGGCCTAACGAAGTGACAAAAATGAACAGCAGGAGTATGGGTCGCGTTTTTTGTTTGTCTCGCTTATTTGTTTGGTTTTAAGTTCTGTTTTCTTTGTTTATTATTCTTTTTTAAAGTATATCTGCTCCTACGAGTGGACTATGCGTCTTTAGTGTAATATGAACTGTTTGCAGGGCAGGTGACACTGTCCTGACTCGCGCACAGAAAGGCCGCGCATACTAGCCTACAACCAAACGGGCTTTCTACTGGCTTTGCGTCGCCTTCAGAAGCGGCTGCAGTAGCTGCGTCGTCAAGAAGCGAAGCAACGCACGTGTAGCCCCACACAGAATTGACCGTATCGTGTCGCTCCGCTAGAGAACAGAGTGAGAGGAACAAGGCAGGTCGAGCTCCTGCTTGTTCCTCTCACTCGGTGTCCCCTCGCTACCCCCGACGACAGGGCAAAGCGTCGCCTCAAACCGCCCCGTGTCGTCGCCTCCTTTGTGCTGGTTGGCAATGTTCAGCACGTAGCGATCGGCTCGGGCGGGCTCGGGCTCAGGCTCGCGCTTCGTGCCTCGAGGAAGTGTTGAGGGCGTAAACGGCGAAGCTCGAGAGACAGACGGCCTTGTCTGCACCGTCCTGCACACAAGGGACAGGACAACGACGAAGGAACCCGCTGAACGAGTCGCTTATAAGAAAAAGCTTTCTTCTTCGATTGAAACATAAGACGTTAAACCAAACGTTAACTGCAACTCCACCTGCGCAGCTACCTACCGACGGCAGGGTAGTAGCGGCTGCAGCACATAGTGGCAATACTAGGCGTATGTAGGATATGTCGATGGCGACTATGACAACAACAACAACAACGACAAAAAAGCAACAACATGAACAACAACAGCAAACGCCTAACGCACTCTTTTCCTTCTGCTACTCCTTGGTCTTCTTTGGTCCTGTATCCTTTTCTGAGTACTGCTCGCTCATACTGATGATACTACTGATGACAGTCGGTGTCGGCGAATATTTACCTTCGTTTCTGCCTAAAAATGCAGCCTTTCTCATTTCTCATAGACACTCCTAGTGGCGGTGGGGGGCGTGGTTTGGCGCTGACAGCATCGGGGGTGATACCGACATACAACCGTACTGACCGAAGGGAATAGCGGCACCCGACATTTGCAACGTAACGCAGCGCGGGCAAACTCCAGCAATGCCGCTGCTGCTGTTGTTGTTGTTACTGCTGCTGCTGCTGCTGCTGGAAGCTGCACCGCTGTTATGAGATGGTGGTATGTTTGCGTAATTTTTATGCTCAAGCCTCATACTTATACGCTACACGAACGAGATGTCGTAGTAGCGCCGAGCCCCGCGCAAGAGTGCCTCGATCCTTAGTCGCCTGTTTGTTCTACGCGTCGTTGTGCCTGTTCGACGTTCGAGGGCCGCCTTGCTACAGGAAAATCGATGTCCGCCTATTACTTTCCTTCCTTTGCCTAAGCAAGTCTTTGATCCCTTTCAGTGGCCTTCCCATTTTCTATGATTGCTATTATAGTCTACACTGTGCTGCGGTGCAATAGAAGAAAGCGTGCCGGAGGAGGCCGTGCGAGAATCACGCGTCCGCACACGTGTAAAACACACAGTTAAGCGAAAGAAAGCTACGCGGCCGGGAGCAAGTCAACGCATCGACGTCTCTCATGTTAAGCAAACGATCTAATGCATTTAGTGGGGTAGAGCGCCCCATTCTCGTGAAGTCAAGTTTCATTTATCAAGTTTACGTCGAGCGTTTTGGCGACGCAAAGTAGATATTTTGTATAATCGTATTGGTGCCGTAGTTAAGAAATAGACCAACATTGCATGTTATAAATGTTATAAAGCCCCAGTGTTCGTAAAGGTGAAGTCTCGATAATAGGCAATCATACTCTTATTGAAAAAGGTTTGGTGTGAATACACGACTTTCAAATCAGACAAAACTTAACATCTTTTTCGTGTATTCGGTAGGTCATTTGAATCTGGAACCGTTTAATGGTGTCTAATTTATGGAAGCAGTAGTAGTAGTAGTATTGGTCAGGGTCATACTTTGGGCAGTGACTATGAAGCATAGAGGTATCGATAAGAAGATATACAAAGATGTACAAAGATATCCACTAAACTATAGAGCCTGAACCGTCCAATTGGCCAGTGTTTCCGAATAATAACGAGTTACCCCCTCTGCCGAGCACTTTATCTTTTCGTCTGTCGACCGGATATTTAAGTTATGCCGATCCAGAGTCGTATTATCACTAAGCATATCTTCATTGCCTTCTCGTACCAAACTTAATTAGCTCTCGAGCAGGATATGTATTATAGTTGATTTTTCTCGTACACTTCTCGACCGCGGCGACAGCCAGTGCGATTAACGACGCAGTCGAAACTCAACCTCAGCAGCTTTATTTACTGCTAACAGCCCTATCAATTAAAAGAAATCGTGCGTTTCGTTTAAGTAATCTCGTACGCTACGGCTCTGACGCGGATCCCGTAATTAAGCTATTGCAATGTGTTAATAAGAACACAAAACATCTATACGAAAAAATCTGTATTTTCAGAATTATCGAACAAAAATATACTTATCGGCACAATGTGTTCGATGCAACGGGACCGACACTGTCTCATCAAATACATTTGTTTATTGTTTGCAGTATTAGTATCACAGTTTGTGACTCAGATACTGGTACTCAGATGTGTTCTACCCGAAGTTTCGAGCAGCAATCACTACATGCTGCTATTGCTGGGTAGATGCTATTCCAAGGCAGACGCTAGCGATAGACTAATCGTGCAATGCGGTAGTCTCCTGCTATTATTACTGAGGTTGTTGGGAAGCTCATAAGCTCACAAGAAAGGCACGCTTGCGGCGAGACACGACATCACACAGTAAATATCCGGACTGCAAGTGCGGCAAGCGGAGCGGCAATCCAAAACAAAATTGTAAAAACCACAGGGAACGGCAGGGCGGTTAATGAAAATGGCTAAACAAAAACGACGCATTTGGTTTGATCTAGCTCTGTTTTTTGCGCGAACCCCTAATCTCGTAGAGAGTCCCGTCTAAGGTCCTTAGGTTCATCGAGCTCACCTAAAATGCGTTCTTCCTAGCGAATGGCTGCCGAATTTCCTTGGAGTAATAAGCGACTCTTCACGCTTTGTTGTTATTGTAAATAAGAATTTAAAAAGAGCATCACTTTAAGTATGAAACTTGTTATTAGACAATCGGCGTTGGAGATCTTACAAGCATGGCGTCAGAAATAAGACATAATTACAGAAGACATTTACATCACGACAGTAATTACATGGAAGTAATTACATGGATGGACTATCATTTATAGAAGCGTTACGCTAAACAACAAAATAACATATGGAATATCTGTAATAGGAACAATGCCAGCTAGGCACGTTTCCTCTCAACACTGAACTTATTATCGGGTAAGCACCTGTTGAGCAAGTTTCAATTCATATCCAGTATTTATTTTACTATACAAATGTACTTAGTAGATTATTTTTCTTACAAGCTTTCACAATTTGACCGCGCAATCGTACTCACGGACATGTGGTAGCGTCCAATATCAATTGGCGAGCCATAGGCCCGCACCATCAGCAAGTTATCAACTACAAAGTTTTAGTTTCTGTCGTCTCTCTAGCCTGGATATTAGCCTGTAAACGGTACATTCTTAAGTATTAAATCATCAATAAGTGTTTCTACATTAGCCCATTTATTACAATACTATGCCGTCTGAATGAATTTCTAATCATCCGGTCCTTACTCATCAAACAGAAACATTTGAGGTGGACTTTAGGTTTGCAATATTTCAACCAATCTTTAAAGAGAAACCATCTGTACGCTTTGGGGCAGCGTATAGACTAAGCCTCTAATACCTACGAAAGATACTTTACTATATTTTATTTCACTTCTATTTCCTGCTCGAACGCTTTCTCTCTGTTTATTAGTAGTCCTACTTAAAACAATCCAGATCATATTTTTTTATTTACAAACAATAGTCGCCGTTGGATTATGTCTGTTACTTACTTGCTTTTGAGCTGAAATTATCCTTTTTCTTGTCACACACAGACTGTGCTTTGCGTCTCGCGTTGCTAGTACAACGCTAATATACACATGAGGAGATCTCTGATTGCTGAAAATCAGATAAACCCTTTCTTGAATCAGAGGCCCTGACAAAAGATGTCTGTCTTCATTTGAATAACTGGTTAGCGCAGCGGTGACGGCACAGTGGTGAACCCCGTTATGCAACCCCCCGCGCAGCTATGGTACATTTCCCCGCTCCCGCCAAATTATTTTTTTAATTTGTACGCGATTGCATAGATTGACGAATTCATTTCTGCGTTCGCAGACATTCTGAACACGAAGAAGAGTAAATATTAATAATACGAAAAGTAGCATAAACTTAACGTTTCGACACTATTCTAAACGACCATGTGTCAGAGACCAAACAAAGACGCAAACCGAAACGCAGCTTAGCAGTGGATACAGCCTACAGCCTTAGTATTGCTGGCAAAAAGGCCTGCATACAACCAGCAACGCAGACAACATCGTTACAGCAAGGAATGCCCTTGGGATCATGATTATCTGTCGAGAGACCACGTTAGTTGGCTAAACTTCTATATGCCATGTAGCAGTCTGCGTTTGTGCGCGTGAATGACCGCGCTAATCACAACAACACAAGTCATATCAAGCGGCAACGAATGATAAACGACCGTCGAGTTCGCTCTGTCAGAGATGCCGCGGACGTTGCTGCTTCATGCTGGTCCAACCGATTAACAGCTAGCATATATATATATATATATATATATATAGGCGCACCTATATATAAAGCACGGCGTTACCTAACTACGGGTGTCTATGTATATGCAGAAAACCAATCATGTCGATGCAAAGGTGCATAGGTAGTAAGTCAAAGCGCCTAAGCTGGCGTAGGACACTTACTGCACGTGGCATTAAATCAGCGTAATGCTTTTAGGTGGCCACCTATCGTCCACGAAGGAACACGGCTTATACGACGTCTATGACGTTTTGCGACCTACTTCGATTGAGAATACCAAATCTGGACAAATATACACCAGTCTGAGTGGTACAGATGATCTATACAGACGTGTGTAAAGATTGGGCACGTAGCAAAAAAGCAAATAAACATTAAAGAGACGAATTTTGGGTAGGCCAAATGGGAACTAACACCAAATTCGTTCCAATATGTATTCGCAATTTATTGGCGGCTGCTGGTAACAGAATTACATAAACTATGCAGTCTTAAGTGCGATATTTCGGTGAAACTGAGAGGCAAACGAAGCTTAGACTTCCGTATTCTTGGAAAGGTACTGCTAAAAAGAGTTGCCGCTACAGACTTCTTCAGACTTATCATCGATTTGGACGGAGCGGCTAGCGCCATTTTTGGAATCACGTGGGATCATCCAAAGATGGATTGTTCTACTGGTCTACTACAGCTTTCTACTCAACGAGATCCAACGGGTTCTTCCTGGTGGCGCATCTATATGCTGTATTTGTAAACTTCCGAGCTGCATATTATTCTGCACCGAATGATATAATCACAAGACTGGCAGAAACAGGTGTGCCTGCAAACATCGTCAGGTTGCTGTGCGCCATTCTCCGGGAAAACCGTTCATCAATCGACTACGGACGGGCTCAACGCGCAACCTTGCTCAGACCATTAGAATCCCTAAACGGATAAGTTGAAAACGCTACACTTCTCATTGTTGCTAGTTGATCTGTCAAATGAATAGAAAGGCTCAAGAGAAATAGTCTCGACTTTTGAGTACGGAAACAATGCTGTTGTAAACAGCGAGTAAGAATTTCAGGTGCAGCAGACCCTGGCTGGGCTCTCTGCCTGCGTCTGCGAGCTTGGACTGGAAATAAATCTCGAACTAATACAAACAAAACTAATTCTACGAAGCTTCGTGGGAGAGGACCTGTTGCAGCTAACGACAGTGCCTCCGGCCGTGCTCAAAATACCTCAAACAGCGTCAAATATCTTGGAATCGTAATTTCATTCAACGGCCGGCCTTTATGGACCACGTCACCAATAAGGTGAGAAGCGCTCGTTTTGCGGTTGTTAACACACAGAGTAGCAGCTACTCTAGCTAAAGACGCGCTTGGTGTAATTGATTTCAAATTGACAGCAGTGGCTTCATAGGGCATAGATGATATCTGGCCTCACTTTTCACTTAGACATATAGAAAAGCTTGACCGCATCAAGCCGGCCCTTCTCAAAAAGATGCTTAGATCGCACCCCTACTGTCGACCTGCTGGCGGATATACTGTTCTTCATCGAGGATTTAAAGCCGAGATTCGGCTTATTACCAATGCTAGCATACAACAAATTCATCTGCATTTGGGAAGAAAAATGGCCAATATAATCCAGAATTCTTCAATATCGGTGCACTAAAAGACTGCACTAGGAAGGAAATTTCTCGCGTTAACCGCCATGTCGTGTTCCACGGTAGTTAAGATATAGAATCAAAGAGTAAGGGTCAGACGCATATATACATATAGTCATTAGACACAGCTCTTTAAAATGTTGCAGAGTTTAATATAATTCAAGTACTCCTTTATTGTTTTCATAGAGTAGAATAGGGTAGATAGGTAGAGCATTCATCAATTCTTGCTTTAGGGCTGTTACAGCTTGAGTATAGTCTACCGACATCAGCTATTTTAGCCTATGTAAGCAGGGCTGTGTATGATTCCAGGTGTTCCAATCATCTTATAATTTCATCTACTCCACCTTGGATTAGTGCTCTAGTCATATTTATCATCTACCGGGGTATCGCCGGTTCGATCCCTGCTGTTGTTGATCGAATTTTCTTTGAGCGCTGCTCATTGAGAATATATGATAAGCCATACCGCTGAGAGTCAGCGGCCATGTTGCCACAAGGACTGTTGGAGAAACCCTAGATGTCTCAACATGTCCGGCCCTTGGTGCATTAAAGATGTACCTCACGGTGAGTTCCAAGCCCGTTGGGCTCATATATTTAGTTGATGTCGATTTTACCTCTGACTGATATATTTTCTATGTATAAGTCGATTTGTTTGAATGATATTAATGATGCATTTAGTCAATGGACACTTTTCTGACCGGCTGATGTCTAGCAGATGCGTTAGCTCTATTCCAGAGCCTTTTTCCTATGCTCCTCACGTGTAAGCTATGGCTGAACTGTGCTGTTAGATGGTAACTAATGGTACTGTATTCAAGTTCGTTGGCCAGTCCTGGTGGCTGGTCCGTTATTGATGCGTTAGCCATGAATCTGCCTGCCGCGCAGGTGGTCTGCCATTGGGGCGAAAGTCCAGCCGGTCGAGCCACATTCCTACGGCTTCGAGGGTTACGCTATATGCTAAAACAGTCCAGCGTTGTCGCAGTTCCTCTACCAAGCACTACTAAGAGAGGAAGGCGTCTGAAAACGATACCCTGCTAACCGTACCTAACGCTATTACTTGAAGACCCTTACTGAAATCTTTAAAGCATGACAGTATATATATATATATATATATATATATATATATATATATATATAGTATTTTTCCGTGTTTAATATGTGCATTAAATATAAATAAAACGGCCAACTTATGCTTAGAGCTGTTGTCGTTGGCGGCTTTTGGAGCGTACGTAGGCGTGGTCCGACAGGGAAGGGAGTTTGATTGAAGGATTACACCATTAGGATAGCGGCATTCGACGCTGCGCTATCTGCTTAGGTATTATTCATTGCTAAAGTGCGGCCTTAGTCATGCCAGCGAATGTCGCATGTACGAGAGAAATGTAATCTGTAGCCAAGAAGAAATAGACGATGACAAAGCGTATACAAGTCAAGAAACAGCACAAGAAGAAGAAACATTTTGGAACAAGAAGAGGAAGATGCAGAAAAGAATGAAAAGGAAGATGACTAGAAGAAATAGAGGAAGAAGGTTAATAAGGAGATGAAGAAAGAAACAAAGAAACGGACACGTAGAAGGATATGGAAGAAGGAACATAATTTAAAAAAACGTGGACTAAAAGACCAAGTCCAAATCGACGTCGACAACGACGAAGAAAAGCAGGCGAGCTGGCCAACTATCTGTTCCCAGTGTGGCACTGTAGGTAGAGGCATTCTGTCGTCAGCGGCATCCATCACGCAGTTCTTCGAGTGATTTTGGTGGGAATGGTGGTGATGCCTGTGAGCATCCTGCGATGAAACTGTCCTTTCCGCTGCTGACATCGCTGCTGTTACTGCTGCCGCCTCTGGCGGCGCACGACTACTTCCGAAGTGATGGTAATCATGACAGTAGTGTTGGTAGGTGGGGGTGGCGTGAGCCCCCGCGGATTTGTGCAACGCCAAACATTTAGATGGCGAGCTCAAGGCGGAAGGTCGGCAGTGTGGTGGGTCGGAGCAGTTATCCGTTAGTTCGTCCGCAGTTCTAGGCGTAGTCAACGCAGCCAGTGCAAGATGGGGTCGTCGTTTGTGCTGTCGCAGGATGCGTTCGTCCTTCCACCTCTGGGCTATCTGTGCCCTCTGTCCAGCCGAGTGCTCTCTCTGTCTCTTTCTCTGAGTAATTCTCTCTCTATTTATCTATTTGTACTCTGTATCTTACCTCCCTTGCACGCTATTCTATTTTCTATCTTTCCCTGTGTGCTCTCTCTTTCTATCTTACGATTATTTTCGTTGTTGCCCCTCTCAATTCGGGTATTCATCTCTCTCTCTCTCTCCCTCTCTATTTTACTTCTGTCTTTCTCTCTCAGACTTTCTCTGTCCGGTTTCCTTTTTCTGGCACCTACGGCTTTTCCTTCTTCTTCTTCTTCTTCCCAGGGCTTCTCATTTTTTCTCGTTCTCCGCCTACAAAGAATGGGCTTTCGGCGGCGGCGGCAAAGAGGAGGGCACGAACCAGGCTCTTCCCCACCGACGGGTCATCGGCAGTGGCAGGGAAAGCGGCAGCGGGAGGACAGCCGGTTGTGCCCTCGCCTGTCCTGCACTCTCCATCCTCCTGCATGCGGCGCTACAAGCCGCACCTCGGCACCCATGGCCTGGCTGGGCCGTCGTAGCAAACGCCGCGCGACACACGCCGAAACAACGACCGCCGACATTCACCAAAGATTCATGAACTGGCCGTGTGCTTGCGAAGGAACGAACAGCCCCACACGAGTACACGAACAACAGTTACAACATCAACGGCCAGGAGACGACATCTTATCGCTGGGCGACGCTGAGACCGAGAATCCGGTCGGGATATGGCCGGTCGTCGGTCGCACATCCATTTGGTGGCTGAAGTGCGCCGTCGATAACCAACCAAACAGAACCGGACCGGACCGTCCGATGGAATAGGGGGGCGCTCAGGGCGTAGCGTGAAGGCATTGCCCTTCGTGCATCATCCTTCTATGTTCTTCTCCGTCTTCTTCCTCTTCGTCTAGTTGTGTTTTCTCGTTCCGCCAGCTCGGCTGCTACAGTGGTATTGTTTTGAACCCGATATAGTTAAAGTCGTAGTAATAGTCATACTAGTATTCGTAGTAGCAACAGTTACAATTGTGTTGACACTTGGGCTGCTGGTGACTGCGACAACAGCCGCAGCAGCAGCAGCAGGAGCTGTGACAATGATCAACATCGCGTTATCAACGGTGTCGTTGTCGGGGGCAATGTCGTGGTGGATGTCTCGGGTGCGGCCAGCTTAGTGATGGCGTTCGGACGTGCAGCGGTTCAGGTGCTGTTCGACGAGGCGCAGACGACGACGACAGCGACAACAGCGACGGTGGCAAGACAAACGTGCCACGACATGGTGTTCGACCGCGACATGAGCTCGCCCTTGTTAAGTTCCTCACCCTTATGCCTTCCTGGTTGTTGTTGTTGTCGTGCTCGTGCTCGAGGTCGCTGTTGTCATCTTTGCTGCCCTTTTCCCATTGAAGCGTTTAGGTAGTCAGTGGTTGGTTAAGCGTCAACCAAGACATGGCGGAAGGATACATGTGAGTAGTGCTCTATACCTCTGAGTGCCTGCCTCTCCGTCCGTCTATCTATCTGTCAGTCGCTGCGTATATACATACTCACGTATGCATGAATGTGTACCAACGCGTGAACGATACGGCGCGATATGTGACGCGTATAGGTGTGTGTGAGTGTGTGAGCGTGTGTGTGTCTGCGTTGCGGGATGCTGTGAAACGTCATGTGTGTGTGACATGCAGAAGGAAACTAACTGATCATTGTCTTCTTCGACTTCGTCATCGCCATCATCATCACCATCATCATCATCATCATCATCGCCGTCATCGTCATTTTCCTCGGTTGGCTTCATCAAACTAGCGTCTGTGAGGCTGTTTAGCGTTGGCTGCCTGCTGAGTGTCTGAGTGCAGTGGAATGAAATGTGCAAACGCGAGTGGTTCGGTGGCAGGTAGAACCCAGGTAGATAGGCAGGCGGCTGTGCCAGGCTGCTGCTGGTGCTGCTGCTGCTTGCAGGAAGCAGGTGGCAGACGTCTGGACCTCGTACCTAACCTGCCGCGTGGTCCGTCAGATGACCGTCGACTGTAACGGTGACCAAGTCCGTGCGCTTCGGCGCCTCAACGCCCGCCCTCCACCTCACTCGTAACGTTCGGAGTGGCTGAATGGAGACCTTCTGCAAACGTAGGCGGCGCAAACGACAACGTTGATGATCGTGCTGCTGATAACGCTTAAGGTGATGACGGTGATAGCAAGCTGAGGAGGACGAGACCCGTGCCAGCCTCGTGCGTGACAGTCGATCGAGCTGGTCGGGACAGGCAGGGCCGCCCTGAGGCAGGACGCCTTGCCATGAGGCGACATCGTGTTGTTGGCGTCGTCGCTGTCAGCACGCTGCTGCTGCTTGTACTTACGATGCACGTGTCATTCGCAGCCAAACGTACGTATTCTGCCCGGTTGTACACGTGCTGCTATGGCATATATTTATATATATATATATATATATATATATTATAATAAGATAATTTTACTAGAGAAAGTGCTAATATTTAGGCACAGAAAGTGTTAGATATGTGCGAGTGTGTAGAATAGGCGAGATGATGGCCCAAGAAGCAACTGAAGGTTAGATTAAACAAATATCGTCATTTTTGTCGACTATCGTCCTGTTGATTCTGTCTCAATGTACTAATTAATATGTCTGATCTGGTCATGTGCTCAGCTGTTCTTGTCCTGCATACGTCTGACTGACTGTGTGGGTCACAAGAGAACGCTGAATTGTACAGCATTTAAATTGCTCATTTGTGCTGCACTTGTAGTGCCGACCGTCGTACATCATCGATCCGCTCCGCCGCTGCGAACGAGCTACAACGAAGCACGGTGACGCGTCGAATAACTCATAACCTGCGTTCATTTCCTGCCAGAGAGCAACAGGGCTGGTTTCTGCGTTTGTCTCTCTCTCTATCTCTCTCTCTCTCTCTCTCTGTGTCAATCTCCCTTCTCTTTGTTCCCGTTACTTTGGCCCGTCTGGCGCGCTGCGTCCTCAAAGCAATTCCCATGATGCAGACGTATTGGCGGGTGTGTCGTCTTGTAGCGGTACCACAAAACAGGCCTCGCATTCCGCAAAGCAAAAAGTGGGGGACCGCCCCCGCCTGGTTCCGCCCGTCTCGACGGCTTGTCTGTCTGCGCTTCACGCAATGCTCCGCATGTCTTCTTGCGGGCGCATACGGAAGGGGGGGGGGCATTCCTTGTTGACGAATGCCCGAAAAGAGAACCGTAGACGCGCTGCTGTCCTGCTGTTGCTGCTGCTGCCGCTGCTACCGTCATGCCACCGCTGCTCTCTTGCCGACGCGAGCTGAAATTGCTGCATCAGCCTTTTATTGCTTGCTCAAGCAGGCCGCCCGCCGACCGGGGGCGGGCCTTGCTTGCTGGGGGTTCAATGTGCCCCTCGAAGCAGGCTCGTCGGAGCAATATATTCGCACTACGCGCCAGTAGCGCAGCGCGGCAGAAAACTGCAGGCAGGCTCATAGCAGCGCGTGCAACGATCCAACGTTCGTTTCTCTGCCGACGCCGCCCGCCGCCCGCCGCATCCTGTATGTGGCAGCTGAGTTGTCATCGTCGACGGCGGCGGCGGCATCACCCAATTGCCCACCCCCTCTCTCTCTTCTTCTCCCTTTATCCCAATCTCTCTCTCTCTCTACATATCTGTATGTCTATCTATCTCTACCCCTCGAGGATTGGTGACTATGTAAAAGGCTGGGACCCTTTGAGAAGAAGTACCCGCCTCGTAGGAACCGCCTGGAACCGTTGACGTTCTCGCTCCGTCATTAGGGCCTAAAAGCCAGGCAACTATCTCGCCGGCCGGCCAGCTAGCCTGCCTGCCTGCCTGCCTGCACGCCCGCTGTCTATCGCATCGAGCCCTAATGCTCACACAGCGATGGGCTCACACAGCGAACACCGAAGGATACAAACAGGAAGTAGCTTTAGCGGCAAGCATCCATCCACCCACCCACCCACCAAGAGGCCCTAAGGACCCCATCACCACAAAACCTCAGTTGGCGGCAGCGGCGGCGGCGGCTGCGGTTGCTGCAGCACAACAGCAGCAGGTCTTTTATGGTTGTTCGCGACGCCTTCGCTGGTAGAAGAAAACGGCGACAACGTCAGCGGCGACCGCAAGCCGGCTTCAGTATAAGTTTGAAACCCCTTCTGATAACACGGCGGTAGCGGACATACATAGTTTGCGACGGCGGACAGACTGCCTTAAACTACCACTACCACTAGTACCCCGGCCACCCCGGCCCGCACACCCGCAGACCTCACGTCCACCCAAAGCTACTCGAGGTGATGAGACGTGAATAGAACCACTAGTTATAATGACTGGCAATATATAGTAGAAGCTGGGGTAGCCGTACTAATTGTAGTGCTGGCCGCCCCAGTACTAGAAGGAATCGGTGCCCCGCTCTCTACGAATGGCACCTGCAGTTAGTAATGTAGTAGCGGTGATACCTGTAGTAGCAGCAGCAGTAATTTTATTACTATATAGTATATAGTCAAACGTAATAGCAGATATGCGACACTAAAGAAAGGGAGGCTGCTGCACCCAGGCTCTATGCTGAAGTGCATTGTGTGAGGCTAACGATGAGGCAAAGGGATCCGATTGACTCTGCTTTCTCTCTCGAGAGAAAACATTCATATCCGCAACGAGTGCCACCGACGGTATGCATATAGGCAAAAGAAGGGCATGTATAAACGGGGCGCGTGCGGCCATGTCTGCGATAGCAAAGCATAACATGTATTTACCACAGCCAATGACAAGGATATTTATCTCTCTCTCAATCTTTGTCTATTTTTCTATTGCTGGCGCTGCTTCTGGTGCTGTCTGCCGAGTGACAGCATGCACAGAGTGACACTCGGCAATGCGAGCAGTGTCACTCCGTGCTTGACGTAGGTGACGAAGGTCCAGGGCGAACGTCAGAATGAACGCCGCGTATGCACATCATGGAACTGTCGTGGTTGTTGTGCATGGGTCGACCATACTTCGAGTAGCGGTGACCCCTGATTATTGTGACTCTAGACATGAATCGTCTGCAATATGTATATATATATATGGAGCAATCTCATTAGCATTATTTGATGGAGAGAGCTTTAGAATATGCATTACTCTAAATAAAATCGCACGTATCCGACTGCATTCGTATTAAGAACGTGTGCACGCATTGCTGCTTATAAGCAAAGTAAGAGTAGCCTAGTCACTAGAGCAAATATTTACCAGATAAGTTGTTTCCTCTCTCTGTCAGCTAGGCTCTCAGCTAGAGCGACCAAGTTCTGGTGATGATGTGATACTTTTTACCTTTATTTTTTGCGCGGTTTTAAGCATTTCGAAACCGCTGTTCTAAGAATACAATTACAATTATGTTTATTTCACTCAAATTGAGTATACTATAGCGATAAAGTTCTACGAAAATAAAATAAAATAATAGCGATCAAGTTCTACGAAAATAAAAGAACATAGTGACCTTGAGAGCAGCAGCGATAGCAATTGTCGGCGGTAGCCGCTATTACCGGGCCTTCTTCTTCTCGTGGCCAAGAGCCGGCGACCAGCACAGCTTTGAGCGATCTCGGGTTGGCTCGACCTGCGGAAATGAGGAGCTCCTCTGAGGGCCGCCTCCGCGGTCGTCTGTAACGGGATTTTGGTATACAGAAGAGACACTCGCTTCTCTGCGCCATCATTCAAGCTCGACTCGAGGTTTGTCGCGACCCGCTCCGACCAACGTGGTCCAAAAGGCCACTTGAGTGACCGCGCCGTCTTCAATGTCGAGATTGCAGGCTTCGCTCGTGCGGTCGTCGTGTTTTCGGGCTCACCGAATCCGGGCAGGCGACGGGGGTACAGACGGTCGTCAGCTGTGAACCCAGGCGCCTCCTAGATGATGGGCAAATGATGCCCACCATACGATGGGCGAATGACGAAACCACTCGGTAGGCGGTCAACGACAGAAAGGAAGTTAAGATACAGAAGGTTGAAAGGGGTTAGGGGTGCGGTGGGGTGTAGAGAAAGAGAGATAGAGAGAGATGCAAGAGAGAGAGAGAGAGAGAGAGAGAGGAAGATAAAAGAAAAACGAGGAGGAGGAGTAGTGGAAGGGAAAGTGTGAGATTTTCCATTCCATTAATTTGACGCCATGAACGCTGCCCACCACCATTGCCGTCGAACCAGTGGTGCGCTCCCTAGCATATCGCCCCCTCTCTTATCTTCTCTTTCTTGTCCTCTTTTCGTATGTATCTCGTTTTCTGCCTCTCTGAGCGACCGGTGACTTGACTAATGTCAGTACACCAAGCACCAACCAGGGCTACACGTAGAGGTAGTCTGTCTGTTTACTCGCACTCTATGCGTGGCCAGCTCGGAGCCGCTGTGCGCGAACCATGCCCAAATAAACCCACAGCGTCGCATAGCGCGGCTCCGCTAGAGTGCATGGATGTAAGATTGTTAGCTCATTATGCGTCGAGCGAGCGCTTCTTCACCAGCGCTTGTTGGTCCACTCTTAGGATGCTGCTATCCACGGACTTGATTCAGTCAGCAAGCTTGCGCTGGTCTAATCTCTTAATCTTGCCTTACCAATTTTCCAACGAGGTAATTACGAGGTGGCCATTGCTATAACCGTCTGTAGCCGAAAGGTCCGTGAATGGATTTGGAAACAAGATGTAAACTACTCCGACTCTGAGGGCGATTTCTCAGCTATGCGGTGCTGCAATTCGCCACTTGCAAGAAAGACAATCAACAAAGTTTGGTTTGTCGTACGCCCTGCCGCGATACTATGAAACTATATTTAACAGATAACTTTGCATGCGGCTTGATATGGCAACACTTTGGTCAAACCTAAGCGACATATAGATGCTCAATAAGAATGCACTAAGATGTAAATAACTTGCCACCATCACATATAAAATGTGTTTATACAACTATATAGTATGGCCAATACTTCTGGTAAAACGAACTTTATTGTTAAGATGTGTAATTGGCTTGTTAGGGTGTAGAATTTCTGCGACAAAGTGGCGATCCGCGCCACCGTTGCCCGGGGATCCATTCTTGGGGGCTGTGTAAGAAGCCGTGACCGAGGTAACCACAGGTTGCCGCAAAATAGTATTTAAAATCAGTTCAATAGCCGCTTTGTTTTGAATTTGAATGTACAACCCCCCGAATGTAGTGATAGGACTAATTTAAAAAAAAAAAACGATTTACAATGTGCAAACTACGGCAGGCAACAATGGACAAGAGGGCGCACGCCTTCTTCTCCCAGCGACTGTCCCTGGAGATCCAAAGAGGTAACGCGACCTCAGTGCTCGGAACTATGAGAGACTGGATGGACCCGGATCTTCGTGCCAGGGGGCGGGCAGGACTTCTTCACGGGCATGAGCGATAGAGCGACTACGGCGCGCAGAAGGAGCAACTAGGTCGACGAGCAGCAACGCCGTGAAGCATTTATATATTCTTCTAAATTATAATGAAATAAATAAATACGAACGATAGCGATTGTTATATGCAAATATTTATATGCATTTCTTTCTGAATATATATATATATATATATATATATATATATATATATATATCACATAACTCAAGATATTGGGTGAGAGGGTGAGACATCTCTGTACGCATCTCAATGGATATCAGGAGTAATAATAATATGTTTTATTATTATTATTATTATTATTAATTTTTTTTTAAATTATTATGCATACGTATATGCATACATGTACACGTGGCGCGACGGACAAACAAATTGCCCAGTAGTTACGACACTTGGTACAAGAGCCGATGACAGAAACAACGACAATGACAATGTGATGGCATTTAGGAAACAAAATTACCGGCTTATAGAAATTTCTGCATTGCATATACGGTTGCAAAGAGACTATATATACATAGTCTAGAGGAGGCAATGCTCCTACGATGGCGAGTTTTGCTTCAAACAAGGTTATATAAATATATATTTTATTCGCTGTAAAGATCTTCGTGCCCAGCTCACTGAAAAATGTTGCAGTGACTTCTACAATAACTCTAATCATTTTGATAGTCACCAACTAAACTATGTAGCTACCATTCAGCTCCCGGTGAACTGTAAGCTTTCTTTGCCGCGGCTCCGGATACAATACGGACTGCGTGTTCTATATCGAATTTTATGCCCCTAACAATACCAGGACAAGCCCACCTTAGTATATCTGGCCGGCTGAACCGACTGTAGGGCTCGATAAATAGCGCCGCGTATCTAACAACCGGTCTGCGACTGACCAGGCTTGCAAGACGATGAGCCTTCCAAGATGATGTGTTATTGTGTCAAAAAAAATGTACATACAACCATGCTCAGCTTGACCTGACAAAGGCTTTCTTAAGCAGTAGTAAACGCTTCTAAACGCTATTAGTTATGAAACTGTCCGAGTGAATGCTGGGATATAGGTTTAGGTAGTTCCGCCCATTATGTGGTTCCGTAATGTGGTATTTTACTTGACGAGACTTGAGACCAGGGGAATTTGAGGGAACCCAGGTGCACCAAAGGTCTCATCTCTGCTGCTGATCTAATGTGCAGGCCGCCATAGGGATATTCGGAGAGTTGCCTGGACTTAGATCGAGTAAGCATGTATTAAGCTTCTAACTTCGTATTAGATGTTTGTAAAGAATTAATTAATGTACACGAGTCACAGCGCCATATGCTGTGTTGTAATAGCGGAGTGGACGGGCTGTTTCAAAGCAATATCGGTGCCGCGTAGAGCTAGCGCCATATGCTGATCAGAATGCACTCCTTGCCCACGCCGCGTTTCATGGTCTTAGGTGGAAGGGCTACCCGTAAGCGTTTTCTGTTTTAACCCGATATTTTGCGCGCAGTAAAGATAGGGGACCGAGAACGGCAAGTTGCTGGGTTTACTAAAATCATAAAGAGTTTGCATTCCCTATCATTTAAGACAAGCGAGGCGCAAGCTTAGAAGGGGATCACCCTGCAGACATTTTTCAATATACTCTGTGACGTACCACGGTTTGAACTCTGCTTCCAGCTGGGATCAGAGATCATAAACTTTCAAGCAGAGGAGAACCAACCAGCAAAGGTAGCCTTTCTCTTCCTGTGCTCAGGCTCGATCTTCTTGTGACCGCAAAATAATATGGTGTATTTTCGTTACATTGAGCGTTCCATGGCGTAGAGTGACAAAACGTTAAAAAGTTGTTGATATTTCGTCTCTACAAAGTGCAAGGGCTCCAAGCTGACGACGGCATCTCTATATTTGCGTGCAGCGACCCCTTCGCTTGCTAAGGTCAATCCTATGCAAGGGCCGATTCTTTCCTATCTTGTCATGTGAACTACATTTCTTTTGCTGCTCGTTTGTTATTGGTGCATTCGGGAGTGCCCGCATTGTGCGTGGCTCAGCGTAGCCAAGTATATAAACGGACTTATTACTTCTACGAATATGACTACCATTATAGAATCTGCTCGACTTAGCTGAACTTAGGCTCACAAAATGATGACCCTCCGATCCCCCCGATCGAAGCGGTAAGGCCAGCTCGCTCACAGTCGTTGATGACTGAGGCTTTCTTTTCCTACATCACGGCGTGCACGGAGACTCTAGACAGATAACCAGAAGTTAGAGAGAAAAAAGCGTGATAGGAGGAACTGAGAAAAAAGTCAGCCACAGATACGAGCAAATAGGACAAGTTAAGGGAAGTTAATACATATCAAGGGTGGGAGAAAGGATTACCGGCGGCGGGGGCAGAGAGAGAACGCTAGAGAAAGGGGAACAGCGAAGGGGAGCAAAAGACAGATAGAAGCAAAATAAAAAGTTGAAGAAAAACACATGAGGCAAGGAGAGGCGGCGGCGGCCTGCCCGACAACACCGACGTCACGACTAGGCTACGAATACGACGAAGCCCAAAATCCAATTTACGTTGTTTCACTCTTTGTAACCCGATTTTACGTCTGCAGGAGCCCACGGTCAGCGGCAATGGGGAGATGCACGTGCATACATGTATGTATATATATACATACATACATGTATGTATATATATATATATATATATATATATATATATATATATATATACATACATGTATGTATATATATATATACATGTATGTATGTATATATATATATATATATATATATATATTGTTTTTTTTTTTTTAAAGGCTTTCCGTAAGGCTATTGCCCGTGTACAGTTTTCTCATGTCATGTCTAATTTCAATAAACTCCGGCATTTACCTTGACTAAATTGGAAATCATGCAAACCAATTTAAGAGTCGCCGGTCTGGGTCTCGAACCCAGTCCTCCCAAATGCAAGGCAAAGACTTTGCCACTTGGCCATCTTGCTCGGTTTATATATATACAGGTAGTTTAACAAGTTCTTAAAATGAAAACCGAGCATGTTTTTTCAGGGGAAAAGCGATCAAACGAAATCGCAACGGCCAATCACCATAACATTTTGACTGCTAGCAGTCGAAAAGTTGCCGTTTCCAATAGCTGCGCCAAAATTCGAATTTTTAAAAGCTAATTATAAGAACCAGTTGAACTACCTGTATACATATATATATATATATATATATATATATATATATATATATATATATATATATATATATACGCGTACGCCAAACGCGAACATCATCAGCTTAACTCTAGTATTTTCCTACCCTTTAATTCCTTTCAATCTTTATTGAAATCAACATGCGGATCACCACTATGGGCGTTCATCATTGCCGTCGTTAGCATCCTCAATTAACATTTTGTGGTAGGCAGTGTGACTTAACGTTACCTTTACACCTACAACTGCGGCCAGATTTATCTGATTGAGTGGGGACAACATGGCGACGAGATGCCATTTCATGAGGCACGCCTCTAGAAAGCTGACTCTCATTCGGCGTAACTAGTCGTGTCCTGTACACGGTCATATGTGTATTTATATCTATAAATAGGTTTTTATTTAGATTCTTATTCTACGAATACACGTTCACGCGTATTACTTAGGTTGGCCTTTAACTATGACTTGTTTATTGACCTTCAAACGTATTTAGCACGATCAATCAAGCAATACAGCCAGTCTCGAATTATACTGTTCGGTAGCTAATCGTCGACCAGTGGGCTTTGAGCGTTTATGTAGAGCACTCCAATTACACGCGCACGAAGTGGGGCCAGCTTCGAAAGGCCGCAAAACCAAAGACACAAAAGGCTCTATACATGGGCAAATGCATCTAAAATATGTCCCGATCCGGGCTGATATTGCACCGTCTACCGACTAGAGGGCGTTGATCCAAGTTGTACGCGCAAAGTACAGCTTCCAGCTGACTATGTCTCATCGAAACGCCCAACGTCCATGGAGTTCCGAGTTCCGTGGCGCAGACCCACTGCGTCCGCTCGTTATGGGGGACGTAACGACAACGACCCTCTTCACTTCGTTACAGTGAAGGGTCGTTTACAGATAGGGCTCGATGAAAATAAATCCCTGCCCCTACCACCACCCTGTTCCTTCTTGCATGTATGCATACAAACAAAATGGAAATACACACACACACACTTGTATACACGTAAATAAATATCTATATATTTTCACGCGTTTTATGACCAGTCAGCGACCAGGCAACCTCCCGAGTCAGCCCGGGCTTCTTGCGATGGCGAAGGCGCAACACTCCGCGTGCACACTTAAAGCAGATGCAGCCGGATGCTGTTCGTATTTGTATCTCCCAAGGGCCTCCTTTCTATTTGCGGCCCCGATTGGGCTCGGACGGCCGACGGCAGACGTTGGAGCCGACCGGGCAACGGTTGTGGCCGGCAGGCCGCCGAGGGCCCTTATGAAAGCAAATCGGATAATGCTACTTTCACTCGAAGGCGGAACAGCGTTCGAGTCGAAAGTTTCGCTCATCGATGTAGGTATGCTCACCCAGATAGACACACTGGACCCAACCTGACCGCATCGCTGGCACCGCATCGCCAGGCAACTGGTTGGACTCACAGGCCTCAGAGCCACCACTACTTCGTTGCCCCCGCGTACACATAGGAGCTGACAAAAGAGCTGACCGTAGACGGCGACCATAGCCACCCCTCCGCCACCCCTTCGTCCACCCCCTGATGATCCGAGCGTCCGGCGGGCGTCAACGAGCATCTATCGAGAGCATTACTGCTGCCTCCGAATAAAATAATCGAGTTTGTGTCGAGGGACGCTTATAAACGCGACCACTTTCGTATGGCTATGTTCATTGTATAGCTAAGTTGTTAACAGAACATTTCCTGCTTGACGCCAATCGTTCCGGTTTAGCCAGACAGGGCCAACCACTCACTTTCCTAAACCTCTCTCTCACAAAAAAAAAAAAAAAAAAAACACTTACTGGTCATGCCGTCGTTGTCAGGCCAATTAATCAGTAATGGCGCACAAAACTATTAGAAATGGACTGGATAGTAAGTTCGTTCTTTTTTAGTTGCCATGTTGTTGCTGTTATAATGCAGTCGTTGTGGAGATTAGCCTGCTACCAAATAAACATGCCTCGGTGCTGTAGGCGGCGAGATTCCGCTAACGCAGGCTCTGCGAGCATGGCATGGCTTATCTATACTGCACACAAGTCTTGTTGAGGCACTTTCGTCTTTTTCTTGATTACTAGCATATGCAAATAAACAAGGTGACCGGGATGTCAAAGTCTGCCCGATGGCGTTTTCAAGAACTTTCTTGTACACTGCCACAGTTGTTCCTATGAACTGTTTAATAGTCAGTATGTACAAGAGATGACAAAGAGCCGTTCTACTTCCAGAACAATGGGCACATTCTTCCAAAAAAAAAAAAATATATATATATATATATAGGGCTGTAATCTGATATGTAGATTTGTATAAATTGATAGGGAGCGGCAGCTTCGTATGATATATATATATATATATATATATATATATATATATATATATATATATATATAAAATTTGTAGGCGCCCGTAAAAGATGCACCAGTAGCGCAAAGTAAACAATGAATTAAATTCGTTGTTTACTAAAGTTATGTTGTTGGAAAATTGTAATAAATACAAAATACGCTAGTCATTTTATTCTAAATCTGGCAATGCGTAAGTACTACTGTAGGCAAACAAGTTCTTTGAAGCACCCCGTCTCATGGTAAAGGCAGTATTGTTTGTATAAACCGACTTGGAAATATTGCAGTGAATACATGCATAACTAAGAACAGCGATGGCAAAGAAAGATGGTGTAGCAGCTAAAATCATGCAAATCATTGCAGAAGCTTTATGCGACCGTAGCGGAGGAGCCTGGTCCAGACTGACTGTGCATCGCTGATATTCACGGCTGTAGACATTTTGATTTCTAATGGAACCTTCGCGAGGAACTTCCAAAAAATAATGACAAACAAAAAATTACAATAAAGATTTGCAAAATTGTGGTGCCTGTGAGGGCAACAATGGTAAAATTTTCTAGATAGAAACAATTCAGGCACTGCTAGTGAATACACTAGGCCTTAATGTCCATTTGTTGCATAGGATATTTAGTAAGGTGTCTCAAGACGCAGGTCAAAAAGCAAGCTTGTGTCGCTTTCGCCTAATAATTTCTGAAGATCTCTAGATCTCTAGGCACAATCAGTTAAATTAGTGGATCATAATCGGTTGTATATATTTTAATACCAGCTCTTACGCTCCCAGAGTAAAGTCATCCGTTTGAGCGGGTTACGTAATGAATATAAAGTGCCCGCGATTACGCAGCAAAAATGAAGTTCCTTTCTAATCTAGCTTGGATTCTTGTATTTTTATACCTTGATGCCAGTGGAAATAACGTGGAAGTAGAGTGAGGTGCTGTCTGCCACGTGTCTCATATATGATTTCGATATGGAGAATAATCGGTATTTCCTTTAAACCCGTTTGTAGGGTCTTATGCACATAAACATTTACCACTTATTTGTTTGCGAATATATATATATATATATATATATATATATATATATATATATATATATATATATATATATATATATATATATATATATATATGTATATATATATATATATATATATATATATATATATATATATATATGCTGCAAAAATCCACAATGCTGTAAAGTGGGTTATGTGATAAATTGTGTTGATTGCTTATGTTGCAGTTAAAGTTCGAAAAAAATAGCTGTACTCTAACCATTGGTGCGCCGCACATTTATACAAACGTGGCTCCACTGTTTATGGCAATTGACGTAAAAATACGATCCAGAAATCGCTGCCAGTACGATGTGTGACAACCTTTAAAGCAGCCTGTTAATTTTGACAAAAAAAAACGTATGAATGATATTTTATCATATACAATAGTAACTTTTAACAAGGTGAACAAGCTTGAAAACAAATTCTAACTGCGTGCACATTGAAACACGATCGAAACACGATTGAAGCACGATCTTTTCTCAACATACTTTCTTAACTATATTAGTGTCTTCACTGCGTTCACTCTGCCTGCTGATGTTATCTTTGATATGTTCCTGCTTATATTATCGTAGAAACGTAGTTTTTTCATTCGCGCGCAGCTTACTTCATGCGCATGGTACCTAGAACAAGGTCAAATACTTATTCACAGAACTTCATCAATTTACTGTCAAATTTATGATTTCCTAGAAGTTCACGAAGTTAAGCCGCGCCTATATATATATATATATATATATATATATATAGATAGAGAGAGAGAGAGAGAGAGAGAGAGAGAGATGTATCGTCATTAGTGGCATTATATATTCATCGAAGTAAAACGAAAGTAGTACCGATGAAATCTGGTTGTATCATATATATAAAAAAAAACAGTATTATACGTGCTCTTAACAGGTCATTCGAGAGAGGCACTGTTGCGACCTCTTTGTAAGGATCAGGCAGGCAAACGCATGATACTTTGTACACGCTTGCGAGTACAGTAGACAGATGCACTCTGCGTACTATGGAAGCATACGAACATACCAAGTGATCATGGCTATGATCTATGTACCTCATATAGATGTATCGATTGTCACATGCCAATTGGTCTCCTTCTCTGAATTTTACAGCCTTGGTCTCTACGGCGTTTATTTCCAGCTCTATCAAAACAAGTAACATATTTTCAGATAGGTGGTGCGCTTGGTGACACCCAGGGCGTAGTTAGCGACCACTATGTCTGGTTATCTCACAACTATGGCCTTTCTGTACTCCAGTCGAATATAACCGAGAAAACCGTCCAGCAGAGGAATGAAGGAGAGGCAGCTTAGTGGGTCACTTCTTCAAGGGGAAAAGCTTATTACAGACGCGATGTGCCAGGTTTCTGGCATTGTCCCCTCTTCATGATCTCGTTGAAGAATATCACAAGAACAGGTTCTTCCACCTCATAGGGCGGATTCCTAGTATCCTCTTTTAATGTGAGCGGGCGGTCAATAACTGAAGCAAACCTGAGAACACTGTCATGATCCCTTCTGCTATGGTCTCCTTCACCTGGTTTCACCGCTCATAGTTCCCTCTGAAGTTCACAGCAAGTGTCTACGTCATGACCCACCCCAAGGCTATTAACCGCTAAAAGCGTGCGGTCCACATGCCTCCTTGAAACTAAATGTGGATCGCCTCGTTGTCGTACCCGAATATCAGCAATATTGTCAACTGCCGACACCAATATGTGTTTTCTTGCCGCCACCACGAGAACATTGAAACTTTTAGCTTCGCCCTTGCCAAGGTTGTGAAACATTAGGTCAATGGCTCTGCTTCCGTTATGACTTACATACGTCTGGCCTTCGCATCCATTTCCACTTCTCCAAACTATTCTATCAACTAGACCAGCATCTCTCCTTTCTCGTTAGTAGCCCCCCCCCCATCAATACGGGCACTGAAGCCGCCACCGATGATGGTTGGCATCGACACGTTAAAACCTGACACACCAGAACTCACCGTAACAGCGACCTCTCGACCGAGTCCGAAGCTTTAAGGGAGGAGGTAGAAGCTGTGGTAGAAGACGGTCTCCAACGAGGAAACAGATAAATTTAGGTCAGAATGCGCCCTTGCTGCACGTTATGTAGTCGTCGTCACCCAGCACTACACTCGAAACACGACATCATCACCCTGCATCCGCGTTTTGAATACCGCCTTCACAGAAATGTCTTCCTGTCGACGCACCAGGTGTGAGGGTTGACAGCTGACGTGTTGGCCGCGAGCAGTGCGCTGAATCTGCTTGGCCGCCAGCAGCTGCAGCTGATGGAGTAGATCTCCACTCCTCCATCAGCTGCCCTTCGGCATACGAAGCCAGATGTTTTGCCGCTCTTCCTCTTTCGTTCGGACGGTGACAAAGTCTGTGTTGTCCTCCTCGTTTCTCATTGCCTCTGCGGAAGCCCTCGTTGTAGCCCTGATGTTGTAGCCACTACCGCTTCCCCTGCTGTTGGCGTGTTGTCATCCATCGGCTCATTTGTTTCGAAGATAATGGCGGTGATGCTCCTATTGCCGCCGTCACCACTAGTGTTGCCGCTGCCGTTGCCGTTAAGCTCAGCTGCTGTGCCACTGCGCTCAACAACACTAAGTAGGCTACCCTTTCGTTCTCTCCAGTGGCGCTGTCACGGGTCGGTTTTGTTGATACACGCCGGCTTCCGCCTTCCGTTAACTGCGCTAACTTTCCGTTAATCGTCCGTGCTTTCCGTGTTCCGTTTGTTTTCTTCACCCTAACTGCTGCTGTATTTAGCGTGGAGTTTAACCACCTTTGATGGTGTCGGAGTGTGCAAGTTGTTGCAGGGCAGCAGCTTCATCACCGGCGACCCTTTGTTGGAGCTTCGTGTGTGATGCCTACAGGTTTATTAAGTTCTACTGTAGTATGCATTTCTTCATCACGACCAAGTTAGGTTCCTGTAATTCACAAGGTCGGCACGACACAAACTATTATTGCCCTCCCGTTTGAAGTGGAGGCGAACATGTTGCACATTTGGACATTGCGGTAGTAGGAAAAATTGTATATATATATATATATATATATATATAACATTAACACAAATGAAAAATTTAGTCAAATCAAAAGTCTTGTTGAGAGCGAAACCTGGGACTCCTGGTGCCGGAATTGCTGGCCATTTTTTTACTCATTCAAAATTATGTCTTAATCTCACTGGGTTCACGGACAACGCGGATGTTGACCGCCACAGCTGTGGCTCACTTCTCGGCTGCGTCGGTACAGTGCCGATTCGCGGCACGGTCGCCTCTCAACAACGTATCTATGTTACACGACGACAAAGCCGTCCTCACAGCCCACCAGCAGCGACGGCAGGTCAATTACGCCCGCGGCTTCCCACCAGCCACCCTCAATTCTCCTCTCCGACTTCTGCTTTACGTATCCCTGCCATACGTATATCTCCTATATATTCTGAGAGCCCCGCTATTAACCGACGCCGCTAAGTCAGTTCTCTCCAGCCACATGACAGCATACAACAATAACAACAATGCCACCCGACAGTCTTACATTCGGGCATTCTGCTACAGTCGCTGCTCTCAGCGACAATTTTTGGATATAGACTTTTTACGATTAAATCACCTTGTTGATTGTTTTATCTAAACTGATCGGGCCCGGCCTTATTAACAACTACACCTTCCATCCTACTCATAATATGTTCCATCTTGCTTATAATCATTTTTTTTAGCCGGCGCCGGCGATTTTCATCCGTTCCCTGTAACGGCCGCCACCGCGCTCCTTACGGCTCCCGTTGCCTGACTCCTGCAGTCTTCCGACGACACACCTCCACAGCGGCTCTCGAAATTTCTGCTTTCTAGGCACCTGTAGCATCTAGCGCACTTGCTGGGCAGTTAGCGCCTCGTAGGTGTCGTTTTTTGATCCTCTCGCGTCCGACCCGACGGACCTCACTGACGTAACCTAGCCGGCTTTCGTGCAGGCCTTGCTCTGCCAGAGGTGCGCTCTTCGGCGCCTTCCCGGGCGCCATTTCGACTTTCTCGGTCCCGTCTTTCGTCTTCGGCTGCCAATTCTGCCTTGGGCTTCATTGATTTTGGCAGCAGTTGGGCGATGTTCAGGTAAGCGCCGGCACTTCGTATACGTGCTCGGCCGTTTCGGCGATTTTCAGATCGTCTCATACTAGTACGTTCCTACCGATCAGAATTGCCTCTCCTCGCAGCGCCGAGTCTCCGACAACCGTTAAAGTAGCCCTTTCATAGATCAACTCGTCCACCTCGATAGTCGCCGCACACACTCGCCGAACGGGACGCACAACCCGCCCGTGCCCGCGTTTCAGCTCCGTCGGCGTGACCGCCAGCTCTATCTGCTACGCAGCACCAAGGGAGATACACTAGATATCGGCTATGATGTCTACTTTCGCCATTAACCCCTTGCTGCCCAACAACACCGGTTGTGTTTCGTTAACTTCCGACGATTCCCTTAGGCTCGGCTCTTTCGGTTGGCGACAATTGCGAAACCATCGCACTGGGACAACTCTGCTCGCGTAGAAACCTGTCCTGTTGTACCTAAAACAGCGCATATAACCTCGCTTGGCCCGCCCCGCCGAGCTCGTCGCTCCACTTGTCGATGCGGCCGGCCGCACCCTCAGCAGCTGTGGGCCAACACCCTCCTCTCCGGCCTCCACCTTCGGTTTGATGGCCAGCTCCGCGAGCACTTTCTCTGTGTCGCGGTGTCCCATCTATTGGCACCGATAGCAGACCGGTTTAGGTCTAGCAACCCCACATGCGGTCCCACGTCCCGTTCTGGCCGCGCCACCTGCCACGACCGCAGCCTGGCGCCAGGTGTGCAGCTCCATCGTGCAGTTCCATGCGGCCCCATGCTATGCTGGCGATCGCGTCTTTGTTACACGAAGGCAAAACCATCCTCACAGCCTACCAGCAGCAGCGATTTTCGTTACAACAGCAACAGAGACAATATGTCAGTGTTGCTACCATAGCGCCCCCAGCTCTCCGCCACACACAATCCTCCGCTTTGGTCTCTGCTGTTTGTTGATTCTGAAAGCGCCGCTACCAGCTGTCTCCGCTAAGCCTATTCTCTCTACCCACGTAGCCGCTTACAACAACAGTGTCACTCTACAGTTTCTCCCTATCTCCCTCCCCCCCTCTCTTTCTGTGTCTCTCTCTATCTCTCCCCCTATATATATATATATATATATATACAAAGTATGCATGTTTGAGCTTGTTCAGTAAACAAGCCCGTGCTAAAATGGTATTTCCACGTTGAGTTGTATACAAGGTAGGCGTATCGGTCGGAATAACCGCATCACATTATGCTCTGCGCTTTTACCTAAGGAATCTTCTCCCTAAACATCGAAATATTTGATAGTGCCTGTGCGTAATTTAAGCTGTTTGGTGACTCAAGTTTCAAGATAGGTGTCTCCTAGTTACGCTAATATTTGACTCTATTTTCGTTAACGCAGCACGTCAGCTAGAAAGATTGTCCTGTCATTGCTCTGTCGATTTTTGGTTGGAACACAACACTCACACTTTTCTTGTACGTTCTACAAAATGGAGGGTTGTTTGGCAACCACGCTGAGTGCCGCTGGCAACAGCCCTTATTACTACTACTACTACTACTACTACTGCAGAGAGAAAGTTTCGATTTAAGCACCCGTCACAAACATTTGCGCGAGTTTTCCAAAGTTTAATAACTGGCTTCAACGTTGTAGTAAGCTCATTCGCCTGCAGGCTAGCATGCGGACTGCAGGTTGATGCAACACCGGTGCCACCTTCAACAAACACCGACAGAGCAAGGCCTATCCCACGGATGACCCACAGCAAGCCGCTGCTTGACAACGTAGGCTTCCGTAGTTTTTTTGCGATATATCCTCTACGCATTGCGTTGTGAACAGTATGAGGTATACATCATGCAGAAAACGGATTCCTTGTTGCGATCGATGACTTTTGGCGAACTTAATGGCGCCAAAGTATTTATATGTATATATATATGTATATATATATATATATATATATATATATATATATATATATATATATATATATATATATATTTATTTATATAACTATTACTGAATATATATATATATATATATATATATATAACTATTACTGAAGCTATATATACTCCTGATTTTTTTCTGCAAGAAAGATTTTCTGCAAATGCCCTTAATTGTTGCAATTGTTGAAAATATGTAATTATACATATTTTAAGCTTATTGAAGGATTACTGAATGTAAATAAATTTGCAGTCCGGAGAAGACGGTTCCATAAAAAATAGGTACGTCTAAAAACAGTTGTTTTGTTTGATTTGCTACGCCTGCAAGCACTGATGAGACAATACATTGCTCAATTGCTCGGTTCATGTGGCTCATTTGTAACACGACGTGCTCTATTCACGTTCTGAGGACAGCATTTCTCGAATATCTCGTTTCAACATTTGTCAGTTAATGCCGGCTTTACTCAGGGCTTCCGAGGGAACACATAGTCGGCCCTTGCATACGAGTCACTTGTATACGAAGTAACAAGAAAGAAACTATGAATACATTGAATCGCAGCGCGGCCTATTCAAAGACTTGCGGTGGACCTTGTTGGACTTTTCTCGAATATATATTATCTCGGCTATTGTGGACTAGTCAGCGCGGGCGTCGGCCACGTGACTCACCAACGGGAGATACGAAAGCGGCGCTTATACGCGCATCTTAATAAAGGCCGCGTTGTAGTGGCGTTCGGTCTCGAGTCATCTGACATTGGGAGCAAGGATGCACCCAAACTAAAAAAGAGCGTGGGTAGAAGCTCTTTGAGGTCACAGAAGAGTCACGATCGACCAGAAGACGGGTCAAATGGGACACATGCAACTATAGCAAGGTCTAAGCCACAAGAGATCTGCTTTCCTGTTATCCGGATTCGGTTTGGAGGGTGACCTCTTGTTCAAGAACAATTTGCTCTTAATACACAATAACGTCTGTTTTTCGCAAGAGATCTGTTCTCGATTTAATTAATGACCAGCTCGCAACGATTTCTGTTGCATGTGAAACATTTTCAACAAGCGATTTCACATTAGCACCAAAGAATGTTGCCAATTCTATAGCCGACGTAGCGGCAGTCAAACTTCCTGCGAAGAAAAGATCAAACATTTCAATACTGGCATACTCGGAGTGCTCTACTCGTATGCAAGACATAAATCTAGTCCTTGTTGGCGTTCTCTACCTCTAGGCCTCGCGTGTTAGGTCGATGGTGCGAATACAAGAAAACATGCTGGCCTTTACGTTTTTTGAAGCCACACTTTAATCTTTTTTTAGCGTTTGACGGTAGCGTGGACTCATCCACAACCATCACTTTATGCAACAATGTTTCTACCATGAAACAAGCGACTGCGGTCTCTACATTCGTAGAGATTTGTTGACAAGATTATCCGGACAACGGGGTCCTGCACAACTAAAGATCTGCATATCCTGGCATTAGAAAGTGCGCAATTGCTATCAGTTTTTCTACGACAGTTTTTGCGTAAGTCGACAGGGAAATTCCTCCCAAAAATTTACACCCCCTCTTTGTTGATTACTTTTTAATTCGGCACCTAAACTGCGTTTTCTCCTATGTCCCTATGTAATTTTAACGCTTTTTCAATAAACGCCGTAAGCAAGTCTACGCTAACATGTCGAGATTAAGGCCAGTACGTAATAGTCCAACGGATTCAAATCGGCTGTTTGGCAAAACGAAACAAAAAATACGTAATGCTTAATAGAAAAGAGGAGCTAATGGCATCGAACAAGTCTACTGGCTATCGCGGCCTACACATGGTCGATATAGTCATGTTAAATTCACGCTTAAGATTGCTGATTGAGGTAGAAAGATTCCTAACGAATCGTAATTGGACTGTGTCAATCAGTTTTTAAGTCCCTGCTGCGTACACTTTGGCGTAAAAACCTGCCTCTCTAAACACGGTTTTGTTATTTCGTAACCGTGCAATCAGCTGCGATCCGCTGAACTGTCCACTGACTTACACTGAGAAAATTTGCAACCTAAGCGCCCGAGTTAGTCCGACGCGAGAGCACGGGCAATTGCTGCTCATCACTCATGTGCGAGCAGTGTAACAAATGAGATGACTTTATACACATCCTTATATATATATATATATATATATATATATATATATATATATATATATATATCCCGACAAGCAAGAGAAGCTGAAGAACTGAACAATAAAAACAGCGGTAGCAAGAGCAATGTACAGCAACACGGCAAGCGGCATAGTTCCGAAAATAGGTGGGTCATCATCGTTCTAATCCTGAAGACTCGAAGAGTCTGCCCCGATTGCGAGTCGGCTTGAGAAAACCTTGAGGGGACAGACA
>QVRM01005795.1:0-50300 GCA_003439945.1 Dermanyssus gallinae | reverse complement strand
GTCGTACCAGGGAAGTGTTCAGCACTGTTTGTTAAATAGTCTAGAGCTAGAAATGTCAGGTTACTAAGGCTGGTGCGGCAGTGGCATGAATTAATTAAATACGTACAAACACCATAGATTTGGCTCTATTTGTACCCTAGAAAAATGAGCATGTGAATAAGTCAAGTTACCTGTTTAAAGTCCGAAGTCGATGGCTTGATTCGGCCTCCATGTCGTCGCCGTCTGTCGCTGGGGAGTTACGTTGCGCGCCACTTACTCTCTTGCTGAAAGGTTGCAAGTGCAACAGAACGACAGAAGCAGAATTGCCGTTACAACGTAGCAGTTGTGTATGTATGTATATATATATATATATATATATATATATAGTATATATTAGTTCAAAAACAGATTCTCATTAGTTACATTTAATATTGCTAGAAGCCATGCCCATATTCGTCCCATGAACCTAACTGCGGTTCCACAGCAAATTGAAGTGCAATTTTTGTTAGTGTGTATACGTTTTTTTACATTCTTAGTGTACTCGCATTGGCATACATCACAAATGTGTATATATATATATAAGCAGATGTATTTATTTATAATAATTTCGTTCAAATCTGCACATTTTCAGAAAGAGTGGTTTTAAACGAGTAATTTAAATAAGCACACATAATCTGCGATTTCTAATGCCAAAAAAGGTCGACGAACTCTTCCACCTCAATATATATTTCTATATATATATACATACTGTCCGAAATAAACGTGTATGGGTGTAGAAATATCGGTATATATATATATATATATATATATATATATATATATATGTATATATATCGGTAGATTGGTACGTGTTTGCACGTTTAGATCTGCTTACTCTCATACGCCCACACTCGTGTTATTATTGTGGTGGAGGGCAAGAGCTTAGCTAAGCCGGCACTTACGAAGGCCGGCCCCCGAACGTTCACGACATTCGCCACGCTCTCTAGAGCGATTCGCCTCAACTTGAGGCGCACCTCTAACTCTCTCTTTTTCTCTCTCGATCTCACTCACCGTGTCACCGTCGCCACTTTAGGGTGGGCCCATATTTGCATATTAGCTGCTGTTACTTTCTTCAATCGACGCAGTTACACACAGTGGCTTTCTCTGGTTCGTTATTTTTCCACTATTTTTATTGGCCTAGTTTTCTCTCTCTCTCCTTCGTGCCTAGCTGTCTCCCGGCGTCTCGTGTTTATTTCGGTGTATTTTTCTGTCGATTCGTCTGGCTGCGCTGAATGCATAATCAAGCTCGTTTCTCTCTTAGGGTTGTCACGTTCGGCAAAGTATTGAGCAGCAGCGGCCTCAAGAACAGTTTTGATCGTTGATGGTCAATCGCACCGAAACCGAACTGTAGCGCTATCGTTGGCAGGCCGCTGGTTCCGCTGTTCCACACAGTCGGACGCAGTAGTTGCTTGCTCAGTTAGTAGTGGCAGTGGTAGTACATAATATGAATAGAATAGCAAGCAATAACAGCAACAACAACAACAACAGCAACAACAGCAGCAACAACAACAACAACAGCAACAACAGCAGCAACAACAACAACAACAGCAGCAACAACAACAACAACAACAACAACAAAGACAATCACAACAATGATATTGGCCGGCGTGATCATGGGCGGCTATGCCCTTGTGGGTGAGTGCTTCTCATGTTGGGGGTTTGCTCTTTTTCTGCCTGTTTGCTTTCATCCTGTTTGTGGAGAAAAGAGTTCCTTTGGCGGCGGCGGCGGCCGGTGATTGTTGTGGAATCAGTTTTGTTGTTGTGGCTATTGTTATCGCTGTTGTCGCTGTTGTTGTCGCTATTGTTATTGCTGTTGTTGTTGTCGCTGTTGTTGTTGTAAATGTCGTCTTCGCCATCTTCGTCATCCTAGAGTAGCCATGATATGCATGTTAACTCAGCAGCAGCAGCAGCAGTAACAGCAAGACTGCGCATTTTGCATTCGCTTGTTGTATCACACGTCGCTCGTCGTCGCCTTATGCAGAGATGATCAACGCTCTCGCCGACGCTAAGTAACCACCGAGCAAGCGTTGCGTATGACCGCCGCCAGTCCGCCGGTAGTTCGGTAGGCCATTGTTGATGGCCTATCGTTGTCTCGTGGCTTCGTTTCGTTCCCGCCACTTCTGCAACAAACCCGGATCGATGCTGTCTCGACTTCTGCAACAAACCCCCTCAAGTCGCCGCCATCGTTTTCGCAACGTACGACGACGACAACGATGACGACGACGACAACGATGACGACGACGACGACGATGAATACCAGCCAACCAACAGCTAGCTGCTACAACCGGCCAAGGCATGCCGATCACACGCTGCGCCCCGTTCGAAACTTGCCGGCGATGCCCGGCGAGCAGCATTGTTACTGAAGCGTCGGCGGCGTCGGCGGCAATCGGTAGAAGACTTTTGCACCAGCCGCTGCCGCAGCAACAACAGCAGCAGCAGCAGCAGCACAAACAGAATCAGTAGAAGCCGGTGCAGAACCAGTAGCGAGATCAGCAGCAGCAGAGGTAGTAACAGCTCCAGCGCCGAAACATGTCAACTACGACCCAACAACAACAAACATGTAGTAAATAGTCGGCCGATGTTGTATGCAACATGTGATCGACACTACGCGTCGCAACAACAATTACAGCAACGACAGCAACAGTCACAAGAAACCAGCAGCAGCAGCAGCAGTGACGACGACGACAACAACAACAACAGCAACGGAACAACAACAACGGAACAACAACAAAAGCGGCGGCGGTGGCGGCGACCAAAACAGCAAGATCAATAGCAGCACCAACAATAACAAAGCCGGCAACAACAATAACACACTGTAGCAACAGAGGCAGCCACAACAACATCTTTAACGACAACAACAACAAGTCGGATAGAACTATGGCCGTATTCGGCCTATCGTCTATCGTCGGTGCTAGTCCACAGGTTGTTGTTGCTGCTGCTGTTGTTGTTGTTGTTGTTGCTTGTAGCGTACCGACAAGAACTTAGCTACATGCTGAGTGTCTATCTGTGCCGGCGTGAGTGAGTGAGTGCGTGCGTGTGCATCTATCTGTATAAAGATACCGTTTGTATGGTAGTATGCCTCAGACCACACAAACAGCTTCACACCGGCGGCGCATCTTTGTTGTTATTGTTGCTGTTGTCGTTATTATTATTATTACTACAACTACTACTAACTACTACAACTGCTACTACTAGTATGATTACAGCCAGGCGGCGACGGCAGCGGCGGTGGTGATGCAGTAGCGACGACAACGCCTCGTCGCGACAATGCCGTCCAAAGAAACAGCAACGAAAACACGGCCCCCATACATACACCCGCCCGCCAGCCTGCGAGCCCTACGGACAGACCGGCCACCACCCAGCCATAGCCTTTACCAGTACTGCCGCCATAAACAAGAACGTCGACAATACGACAACAGCAACAACAAAAACAACAATGATGATGATGATGATAATGGCAGCGGCGGCGAAAGTAACAATGTTGCTGTTGCTGCTGCTGCTGCTGCTATTGTCGATGATAATGATGATACCCATGATTATAGTGATGCTGCTAAGGGTGATGATCACGAGCTGCAAAAGGAGCAACAACGATACCTACAATGAACAACACTACTAACAACAACTCAGCAACAACAACAACAACAATAACAGTAGCAGCAGTGTTAACAACAATATTAACAACAAACTGTAATTACAATAACAATGCCGACGACGACGATGATGACGACAACAACGGCATCATCAATAATAATAACAACAACCACAACACCAGTAACAACGGCAACAACAACCGCAACAACAACAACAACAACAACAACAACCGCAACAAAAGCAACAACAACACGAACATCATGTGCAGGAACTATAAGACCAACTAAATGTGCAGCATCAGCAGCAGCAACAATATCAACATCAACAACACAATCAACATCAACAACAACATAAGGCTAGCTATCTCCAACCAATGGGTGCCAACGACGGCTGATCACCATGATGGTGGTTTTGACGATCGAGGTCATCGCAGTGGTGGTCGCCGTGGTGAAGGTGAGACTGGCTGCCTGTAGTTGCTGCCGCTGAACTTGAAGCAGTCTGTTGAGGAGAATGAATCGCTCATCAGCGTATTGCTACAACAACAGCTACCACTACTACTACTACTACTACTACGGCTACAGTAAAGAGCAGGTCGACGCAATAAGCCAACGCTTACCGATTATCATCATATGTGGACGGGGCGCAGTGGGGGGTTGCCGCTGTTGCTACTGCTGCTGCTGGTGCGGTCATCGATCGTGGGTGGGGCGTTTGTTGGTAGAGAGTGTTAATGTTGGTGTTGGTGATGGTGATGATAATGATGACGATGACGATGACGATGATGATGAAGATAAGGATTATGTTGGTGGCGCTGAGAAAGAAAGCTAGCAACCCAGCGACTTCAGGCACCTCTCCGTTCGCTTCCCATCACGACCAGAACCGGCAGCATTAGGCGACAACGATCACAACAGCAGCCGCAGCAGAAGCAGCAGCAGCAATAACGCCTGCGACGTCAGCCAGCGACCTCAGCTACGACCACGACGACAATACTGTCATCGTCATTGATTGTGTATGGCCTTTTCAAAAGTGCCGCATCGAATCGTAGTCAGTCAGTGGCACCAGCAACAGCCGCAGACCACAAACCACCGCGTCGTGGATCACGGGGGATCCGCTGCCCTTTTGCATTTGCATGCACTACTGATACTACCACGACCACCCCAAACGTCGCCACACTCGCGTCCCCCCCCCCCCCTACTCCTGTTCATCCTCCCTCATCGTGCTCCTCAAGAAACTCGTTGTCGTCGTTGTCGTCATCGTCGATGAGATAGTCTCGTTGCACGTTAGTCGATTGTCTCGGTATACGGTAGTAGTGAGATGGGTAGCTTTGCAAGCAATTTGGAGAAAATTTGCTACGCTATGCTCACACGTCTCAAACGAGCGGATAATAATCGCTCGCTCGTCTGTCTCTGAATGGCCGGCTGCTGTTCCTTAAAAGGCCCTAGCAGCCAAACAAAGACGACGACGACGACAACAAGAACAACAACAGCGACAACAAGAATTGTACAAATAGCAACAACAACAACAACGAGGACAACAACAACAACGAGGACAACAACAACGGAGCTTTCGGTTCGTCCATCCGACATTCGGTCGTGTTTCGCCTGGCAGTGACACCTCGTCGAAGAATCGTGGCTGGCCAGGATTGACGCCATAGCACGACGAGCCGAGCGTCCTACGTGATCACGTCCTGTCCATGTGATGTCCTGTACGCGAATGTATGCGCGCGCGCACGTCATGAGAGTGGGACGACTGTGTCATGTGTTTGTTTGGCCTCTGCCTATGCTAACGACAGACGACGACGGCGATGTCGATGGCGATGTCGACTCCGCCGATTTCGATGCCGATGAGAACGAGAAGGTGGTAGTGGTGGTATGATTATGTATGGTGGCTGCAGATAAATTCAGAGGTCTTCAGATGAATGCACCATAACCAAGCCCGCTCCTGGGCTATTATTGGTTGTCGTACCCGTTTTCGTCGGTATTCGACAGGCAGAGCAGACTAGGCAGGCGGTAAGATATGATGGCAAGAGCCATGCAGGCCACATCCACGATCCGCATCGGCCATTCGTGGTGTGGGGTTCACGGATCAACAGCAAATGCAGCACCAACACCACAACCCCACCACCCGCGGCACCACCACCCATGGTGGATATGGCGTAAGCAACCGCCGTATTCCCGTGTCATTGGCAGGCGATGCCAAAAGATGACGCCTACGATGGTGATATTCAGCCATTCTTCGAAACAAAATCCCCCTCCTGCTCCCGAATCCCCCTTCCCCGAACCCCCGGCGCCTTTCCCGTTCTCCCGCGTTGAACGGGGAACGTCTCCCCGGCTCTCCCCGTTTGCCACAATTAGCTCCTGCTGGTACAGCTACATATGCTTGCTAGCTGCTGAAATAATCGTAACAGTGAGACGAACTGATTAGGGAGGGCAGATCACAAGGGCATTTGAAGATCAAGGCTGACTGTCACCGACCATTTTGTGTGGGATCGGAGGGAGGTGTGGCAATTAACCACAGCTATAGCCGCCACCCCTTTTGTGACCGTCGTCGTCGTCATTGTTGTTGTTGTTGTGGTTGTTGTCATGATCATGGTCGTCTTCGTTGGCAATTGCTGGCAACAGCCTCGACGAATGAATGGTCAGAACACGAAGGACCCCTTTCTCTGGCTCCCACCCCACCCATCACCCCCTCCCCCCTCTCCCGACACAAGCATTGCTTAGCAAGCGCAGCCGATTTTCGTCGCTATGGAGAGAAAAGATAACCATGAAGATGGTGCTCATGCTGATTACCATGATAATTATGATCCACATAACCATCATCATCATCTTTATGGAGGCGTCTCTGTCCACGACATCGTATTCGTGGCCAACTCCGGGTGGTGCAAGTTACGTCTTGAACAGACAAATAGGCAGCCGTATAGGGCAGAGAGACAGAGAGATAAACAGCCATACGTGTAAGCAGGCAACTCACACTGGTGACAGACCAATGCTGCTGGCTCTGCACTCGGACTAAGTCAGAGCATCTTTTTCCTCAGTCTTCCTTCTAAAGCGTTCGTCTTCCCCTTCCTAAAGCCTTTTCGTCCCACTCGCCGTCCCACACACGCGACTGAACGCGATAGAGCTGCTGAGATTCTTCTTGCGCTAACGGAGTCTGCTCTGAATCAATCCCCGCAATACTGTCGCCGCTCTCCCATTTAGATCGGGGACGGACGGATGAATGGTCGTTCACAGCTTGTAGCAACAGTATAAGCAGTGGCTGATCAGTGGCACTCTGCCTGTTCTGCCCGCGGGTCGTAGAGCATTATTCAGACTCAAAATACACGCTTTCATTGCATCATCTTACCGGCATCTATCTGAGACAAGATCAGACCGTGAAACGATCGCCATACACTCGTTGTTGGCACTCTGCTTCCTGGTGTGTTGTTGCTGCTGCTCCAGCGGTTGTTGCTATGGTACATATGTATGTTTTTTGGTCGTTGTTACCGCTGTTTCGACTTTCTGATATATATATATATATATATATATATATATATATATATATATATATATATATATATATATATATATACTTGTTCTTCCTAGTACAGGCCCACTGTCCAAGCAGCACAAATCCGTTCTACGTTAACTAACGAAATGCAACTTGCTGGCACACCTTGTTGATGTGCGCTGTATATGAACCAGCATAATCCATTGTCTTGACCCGTTTTGAGTTCGACATGTGATATGATACCAGCAACGAGTTTATGTTAATGTAAATATATAGTTTACGATAGATGCAGAACATAGAAAGGACATCTCGAGTATGGTACATGTCATCATCTCGACTGCGACGAGATCCCGAGCACAGTAACCGGTTATTTTCTCTATCTTATCCCACCACCACCACATATGTATGTACATGCATATATTTATATATAGATATATACAAGCACGAAACGACGTTCGTGCCCTGTGTCATTGTCGAACAAGCGCACGCGAATTGAATTTAACTGAGACACTCGTTTCGCTGTGTGCTGCGGACGAATTCGAGAGCTGTGGCGGCAGGTGAACACCACAACGACAACGTCAGGCTTCGCTTGTCACAAGAGAGAACAAAGATAGATAGATAGATAGATAGATAGATACAAACAAACAATATACAGAAACAGCTAGACAGCTTTGATAGAGCTAGAAATAGAATAAGATTAAAAACAATGAGACAAGCTAGCTAGACCATCATCGAGCGTGTGGTGGAGCAGCCCGCCCTTCGTTCATCGGCGTGCGTTTAGGATACATAGCAGAAGAATAGCAGCAGCAACAGCAGAAGAAGAGGAAAAAAGAAGACGAAAACGAACATGTACGACCGGCCCTACTCCTTTATTTGCTCATCTCCTGCTCAAAGATCTACCGTGTCGAGGGATTCGTGCGGTGCTCCTACGTGAGCGCCACAGTGTTTTCTGCAGCGCCATGTTCACCCGCAACGGCGAATTCGACTCTCGCTTTCTCTATCTCTGCTCCTACAGCTAAGACTTAAGCTATAGTCTAACTGGCGACAAAGGGGCGAGACTACGAACGAGACAGATACAATATTCACACAACGCATTCACACGTATATATATATATATATATATAAACATCAAGAATTGTATTAATGATGCAAGTGGAGCGACAATTGTGTGCACTGCGAATATTACTCATTCTCGTATAGGGTGGGCTGGTACCACTTCAGCAGTGTGCCCCGGACGGACGCCGCGTTCCCGCGTTGGACGTCGAGATCTAGGCGTTGTCTCAAGAAATCGGCAGATCTCTTGTCTCCGGTTGCGAGGTTCAACTATTTACCGATCCTGCAGAGGAGTTTGCGAGTGACGTTGCCTGGGCCGCGAATATATATATATATATATATAAAGCTTGGATACAAACTAATTTAACAACGGAATAATTGTTACCCTCAAAATAACTCACAATCCATTTGTGTCACCTTCGTTCCCACTCTTCAAAAAAAATCTTAAACGCGTTTTTAGAAATCGAATTGAATTGCTTTTGCAAATTTATTCATCTCCTGTATAATCTCAAAACGTTACCTTTTAAATGATTTTGTTATCTGTGGCAACAAGAAATGTCACACGGAGCCAGATCCTGCTCGTTGGGCTTTGCCTTTCGGAATTATAAAAATCGATTTTTTTTATTAAATAATTCGAAATTAGTAGTGGTGTGTGCGCCGGTGTGCTGTCGCGATGAAGGATCCAATAGTTGTTTACCCAGAGTTCAGATCTCTTGCAAAGTTGTTGCGAAATATTTGTAAAATAAATAAAGAAAATGCGGTGGTATTCGGTATTTACCTTAGAACCAGGTAGCAAATTTTCGTGAAAGCTCTTGCAGTCAAAAAACAATAAGATAAACTTTGGTGTTGGATCTGCTCTGTCTAAATTTCTTTGATCGACTCTTTCCGTAGAAGCACCACTGGAAAGATTGAGCCTTGATCTCGATGTCAAGAATTGTGGTAACCATGTATCAATGACTCCTCTCAGTTGTATGGTATGATCGGAAATAAATTATAACACTATATCTGTCATATGAATAATTCATAACAGCGATAGCAGTAAAGTCCAATAAAATGGCCGGATTTTTTTCTAAAAGGAATAAAGAATAATAAAACTCTCTCAGTTACTATTTAGAAGCAATTGCCAACCTTTGGAGCTCGATAGAACGCATTAAGGGTACGAATATCCATTAGAAGCACTAAACGGGTTAGTCACAGGTGCAGTTAATAAACAGTAGAAATTTTCACACGTAGATAAGGTGTGGATAACAAAGCATCAAAATAATGTGTAACGTGAAGGTTTTGCAGAAGTTCGCTGTCAAAAATTACATTGCCGTGTGAACGTTTATGAGACACGTCTACGGTAAGCCTATAAATTTCACACATCATTTTTGATAAGAAATCGAATGAAGATGAGGATATCGGATGGATTATATAAATATATATATATATATATATATATTTAGTCGCGTGTATCGATCATCTCTAGTCGCTATAGCCGTACTGTGTGTGATATGTGGTGCGTAAACGTAACACCGCTATATGCTTTCGTCGACGTTACGACGTACAGGGTAGCCGACGTGTAGCCATGCACTATCGCAGATCTTTATCGTGGTTTACATCGTGTCTATATGGGTGTGTGTATCTGAGTGTGTATGTTTGTTTATATATAAATATATATATATATATATATATATATATATATAAAGTGTGTGTTGTGTTTGTTTTTTATATGTGTGTATTTCTGCGTTGGTTTCTGTTGTCTTTTCTCTTTTTGCGCTCTTTTGAATGGTCGCACTTTCGTTCGAGCGGCGGCGGCGCCGGCGTTGTTATTGTTGTGGTTATTGTGTTGTTTTAATTACTTGCCGTGCCGTCATCGTTTCAATGGACAGATTTGTTACAACTTATCTCAATAGATGAATTTGAATCGACTCATACAGACACATACAAACACGGAGCGCGCGCGAGAGAGGGAGGGAGGAAGAGATAAAGAGAGAGAGGCGGCACACATACAGACCACCACAGTTTACGTGTGTTCACCGCTTTCTTTAAGCGCCGAAGCATTTAGCATCGACGGCGTACGCCGTTTGTGTGATGCTGAACAGCCGTACAGCTCTTCAGATTCGGGTCGTTCATCGTCGTGAAAACAACAGCAACAGCAGCAGCAGCAGCAGGCGGAACATCGGCAGGCGAGGAACTCGAGGTGGTGTTGCCTCTGTGTGCCATGCGGCGAGTTACGACCCATCACATTGATCTCGGCCCGCGATCCCCCCGTACAAGAACGCAGAAACAGATTGCTGTTTTGGAATGAATACCCACGCAACCCAAGTGGTCAACGCACATTTTCCTTGATCATCCTGATGATGGTCAAGGCATCGCCAGCATCACCACAGGTTCTTCATTGACTTCATCGTCGGCCGTATCATCATCATCACCGCCGCCGCCGCGTCCATATCAGAGCTCCTTCTATCAGAAACCTTTTCCTTGTCGGCCGGTCGCGTCGTTCTCAATTCTCGTCGTTCTCTGCAGGCAATCTGCTGAACTGCAGCTAGCTGCTTTGTGATACGGCCGCAGCATAAGCAAATCGTGAGTCTCTGTCAACAACAACATCAAAAAATTTATACGTATACGAAACCTCACACATGCATCCATACATACGTATGTGTATATATATATATATATATATATATATATAGACACATGCGCTTATACGCTATTGAAGACCAACCGTTGGCTCGCTAGGAGTTAATTTCTGCGTTTAAAGAATCTTCTTCTCACTCTCTATCTCTCTGTGTGTATCGAGTCGAGAGACAAAGGGGAAGATAGACAACGCGTGCAGGTTATTTATTTTTCTGTGATACAGCAAAAACAAAACGAGAAAATAACACGCGACCGCTAACGCCAGCAACAGCGGCACAGCGACGAATACACCAACAGCAACATAAAAAAAACAACAGCTATAACAACAACGGCATCAACAACAACAACAACTGCAGTAGCAGCAGTTGCTTTAATGGCTACCACAATCAATTTCCTGCAATGATGTGTCGTTCCAGAAAGAGCTACGTCTCATTCTGGCGACGTTAAAATGGCTAGATTGTATCCGCGCCAGGACGACGATATTTGTGGCTCAATCGTTGCACGTATTTAAAGCAAATGAGTATATATATATATATATATATATATATATATATATATATATATATATATATATATATATATATATATATATATATATATATATATATATATATATATATATATATATATATATATATATATGGAGACATATCTAAAGAGTGCTGATTTTGCTTGGATCTGTAATCATGTGGGAAGCGGTAGATTGCTGTGTGCAAATGACCGCTTTGTCTATACAGAAGCCGGTATTTAGGCACTTGTATAGACAAAGCCGTCACTTGCACAAAGCAATCTACCGCTTCCCACATGATTACGGATTCGAGCAAAATCAGCACTCTGTAGGTTTGTCTTCTGATTGACAGTGCATACGTCCACACTGTGGCGTTATGCCAATCGTCAAACACGTTGGCGTTGAGTGTACAGATGCTGACCGTTGTCATGCTGACATATTGCAGACATTCGCTATTAAGAGCTACAAATAATGTAAGGAAAATGTAATTTTTCTAGTTAAAATCTGACTTGTTGACGCCGACGGATGCATGTTTTAGTCGCAAGACACCTATGTCCTATATCAACTTCACCACAATCAATATTTCAACCAAGCAAGCAAAGCTTTACAACTGTTTAAAAAACAACGGTTACATTAAGTTTTTATGTCGACCTTGGATGATGTGGGCTGCCCTTCAAAGAAGTCGCTTGACGATACAAAACCTATCTGGATTTCCACATAGTTCTTCGACCCTTCCCCTCTCTTCGCCCCGCCTCTAGACTTTGCTGGTATGTAAGATAAACTTGAGCTCCAACCACTGTCCAACTTGAACACTACGGCAGGCAATCGCATTGTCTGCACACTACGGCACTCAATCGCATTGTATCCAGCTGGATGAAGGTAGCGTTCGTTAGCGCATATACAATACGAAATGGAATGGCGGAAGAAAGTGCCAACACATACCATTTCGATGCAATCTATATTAAGATTTGTAGATTTCGGTTAAATGTATGTTAAATATAAAAACATGCATACGGTATTTATTTGCGTAGTCGGATGTTTTCTCTAGTCAATCTATGTTTTCAAAAATATTGTTTATATATATATATATATATATATATATATATATATATATATATATATATTTATATATATATATATCTTTGTTAATTGCTTCTGGCTGATACGAGCGCCAACAGTTTTAAACTCAACACACAAACACTAACAATAGGTACATGAACGAATCCTAATAGCTGTCTAAAAATGTACAATCAGCCGTATGAAAATGTATAATGGGCTTGCTAGAAACGTGAGCTCGCAACTGGGGAAAAATACGTCGCCATAACCACAAATAACAATGGGATATTATCTTACGAAAGCGATCGATAATTAAAACGATATATATATATATATATATATATATATAGACGAGGTCCCGTCTACTTAGCTATGCGAATTTCTTCGCGCAACGCACAAGCCAAAAACCCTTAAAACCCCTAGACCAGACGAATCTCCCCGAAGCAGTGAAGCTTCTTTTCATTAAGTAAGTAACCCAAAATAGTGGCCGAGATTTTTAGTGCCATGGGTAAACGCGGCACTTGTCTGTTATCTTGGAAAGGAGCCAAATTAGTTCTCATTCCCAAGGAAAACTGGGAATATCGGCCTATATGGCCACTGAGCGCGCTAGCAAAAGGCACGAGGCCACGTTTAAGAAAAGACTCAGGAAAGAAGGCAGGAAGGACCTCACCACGAGATCCGTAACCTATCTCGGGTCAGTCTGAAAGAGTTCCGGTTCAAAACGGCCAAAAAAAAGCGCAGATTAAACGAAACGAGTTTGCAGGTGTACGACAGGTGTTGAATCCGTGGGCGACCCCAGCCAACTGGTCTAAAAGGGCGCTTGCCATTTCTTCTGATGGCCCATAGCACTGTTTTGTGAAAATCTGGGCTGTCAGAGAGTGAATCTTAAGGGGGAACGTGCGTCTGGTGGGTATGGGGCTTAACGGAGAGTGACACCCAACAGTTGGAATTGAGTCCTACTCTGCTTGAAATATAGAGACATGTAACGATAGTGCGTAACAGTACATTTAACACCTCTTCCACAAAGAAAAAATATCCAGGAAATTCCGCCACATATATAACCATTTCGCAACGCGTAATATGCATGGTCGAAGAGCGATATATATATATATATATATATATATATATATAAATATATATATATATATATATATATATATATATATATATATATATATAAATATATATATATATATATATATATAGAGAGAGAGAGAGAGAAAGGCGTATATATCTCTATCCAGGGAATTCGGCCGCATCTTGCACGATTCCGCAATGATTGATATACACTGTCGGTGAGCGAACAAACGCTCATTGTGACAGCCAAGCCGACAAAGCTGTTGCTACAAGCTAACTTTTTTTTGCGACAACAATTATGGGGTTTTGTCGTTGTCACTGCTGTTGGCGAAGCTGTTGGCGAATCGAGCGAGCCCTTCCTTGACGTGAAGTGAGTGGTTGCGAATGATGAGTCACTCATTCTCCGGCCGGTCATGCAGTCATTTCGTCATTCAGCCAGACAGTCAAATAGGAGCAGGCGTCGTTTTCAGCCAGCAGCCGAAATCATAGCGCGAATCCTCTCCGAGAAAATCGAGGCATCAACGCTGGCTGTCATCTCATCATTGTTGTCGTTGTGCTGCAGCGATTGTTGTTGCTGCAATTGTTGTTGTTGTTGTTGTGGTGGTGGTGGTGGTAGAAATAGTATAAGAAGAATAGACTGTAGTCCACCGCATTTACCTCTGAGGGGTTGCCGTTGCTGTAGCCGCCCAACAATCAATAGCAGGCCAGCAACTGAATTCAGTAAACAGAGCGGGCGTTGGCCACTCGCTTAGTTATTGTCCGGGTGGGCAGATCGTCGATGTTGGTCTTGTTGTTGCTCGTGCTGATGTTGGCTCTTATTGTTTGTTTGTGTTGTTGTTGTTGTGGCTGTTGTTGTTATCTTTATATAGGATGCTTCTGCGATTGTGTTGTTGTTGTTGTTGTTGTTGTTGTTGTTGTTGCTGCTGCTGCTGTTGTTGTTATCATCATTGAGGATGCTCCTGCGATTGCGTTGTTGTTATTATTGTTGTTGTCTTGTTTTTGTTGTTGTTGTTGCTGTTGCAATTGCTACTCTTGCAGCTATTGTTGTCGATGCTGTTTCAATTGCCTTTGTTACTGTCGTAGTTGCAGCTGTTGTTGTTGCAGCGGTTGTTGCTGTTGCAGCTGTTGTTGTTGCAGCTGTTGTTGTTGGGTTTGTTGCTGTTGCAGCTGTTGTTGTTGGGTTTGTTGTTGTTGTTGTTGTTGTTGCAGCTGTTACTTTTGTTAGTGTCATAGTTATTCAGCCAGTCGGCTGGCTGGCTGACTGACTGCCTGGCGTGATGTGATGTGACAACACGCCAGCCGACAAACATTCGAACTCAATGCCAGCCGCCGCCGCCGCCGCCACCACCGCGCATGTCGCTATGAACACACAGAGAGGCACAGAAAACCAAAGACAACCCCACTATACACAGACGACGGAGACCAAGGGAGATACGGAGAGAGAGAGAGAGAGAGCAAGAGAGAGATACGGAGAGAGAGAGAGCAAGAGAGAGATACGGAGAGAGAACACGCGAGCGAAACGCAGAGATAAACGGACTGTTGTCAAACGAATGAATGGATGGACACGTTTTCGTCGACGAATGCGAATCCCAATAGATACGCGGTCGTCGATTTCGTCCGTCGCCGGCTAGCCACCAATTCGGGCACCAAACCGACAGAAAAGAAGACTGACGAAAGAGCGTCTGTGCCGCGCTCGCGGGAGAAAGAGAGAACGCAACAAACAAATGGAGGGAGAGAGAGAGAGAAACGGCTGGGGGAAGGATGGGGGGTGGGGTGGGGATGGGAAGTCAAATTTCGAAAGGACGACAAACGCCGGCTGAAACGTGGTGTGTGTATGCCTCCTGTGTGAAGACCGATACCCTCCCACTTAATAACCACATCCTGCCTCTGTCAAAGAGGGAGTGAGAGAGAGAGAGAGAGAGAGAGAGAGGAGGGGTAGAGAGAAGATAGAGAGAGAGTCAGTTCAGAGTGAGTGAAGTCTCCGAGTCAAGTGAAGTCGAGTTCGTCAGCTCGAACGGCGACGGTAACAACAACAACAACAAAGAGCCAGCCAACCACCTTTCAGCCACCATTGTGACAACTTGCTGCTGCTACCGCCGTCGACGACGACGACGAACGGAAACGCCAATATTCACACAATACCTATGCACGTATAAATATATATTTATATATACACTTAAACATATATATATATATACACATAAACATATATACATATATATATATATATATATATATATATATTCATTGATAGATACACCAATTTTCAAATAACACATGCGTATACCCGTCTGTGTATCAGTTGAAGCGCATAGTGCCGTGCGCGCGCTATATATTCAGCCAATTGCTGAATCATGTTGTCATATTATGCGTGCGCAGTGTTTATATGTATATATGTGTATATATATATATATATATATATATATATATATATGGGAAAAAGGTGCGAGAGCAGGAGGAGAATGATTTGATGATAGAACGCTGGTGTGTCTACGTATTCATTTCTTTGTGTGCTCTTTCACGTACGATTGAATGCTGAATGTACATACATAAATACACACGTATGCATACGTCCATGGAGGGGAGGAGGAAGTAGAATAGGAAGGGGAAGCAGAGAGAGCAACTTGATTCAACTGGACGGACAGACAGACAAACAGACCGACAGACATACGCATAGAGTGGTGACACATACGACGACGACGACGACGAATCGAAGAAATTCGTCGTCACGTCGTCGCGCGACGGCTTCTTGGCGGCGGCGGTTCGTGGCAGCACAGTCTGTTCGCTAGTCTTTTTCTCTGTTTGTCTCTCTGTCTGTCTGTCTGTCAACCAGCCAGCCAGCCAGGAGGTCTGACAGCGATGACGACGACGACGACAACGACAACGACGACAACGGGGCTGCGGAGAGAACGAAAGACACAGGCGAACGGACAAGGCTTGCGTGTGGGTGGGTGACAAATCTCCGGTTTTTATTGTTGTTGTTGTTGCTGTGGTTGTTGTTGCTGCTGCTGCTGCTGCTGCTACAATATGAATGGCGCGAGCTATTGTGTCTGCTCTGTCAGAGACAAACATACACAATGGCAGCTAGATGACGGACGGACCGACAGTCGTAGCGATAGAAACAACAACTAATCGCCCTCGCCGCCGCCGCCATAGTCGTCGTTGTTGTTGTCGTCGTTGTTGTTGTTGTTGTTGTTGTTGTTGTTGTTGTTGTTGTTGTTGTTGTTGTAGCAATGGTGCTAGTTTCAGTTTGAAGAAAAGAATCGTTGGCAATGTTGATACAGCGTCAGCAGTCATCCAATAGACCAATAGGCCATCTTCAACGTATGTTCGTCGACGGTCAGCGGTGAGCTGTTGTTGTTGCTGCTGCTGCTGCTGCTAACAACAACAACAACAACAACAACAACCAGTCAATGAAGAGGAATAATAACAAATAATAATAGGTATCATCATCATCATCATCATCGTTATCATAATGAGAATGATGATAATGAAAATGATGATACTTATGAAAGTAATGGCCGGCCACCCGAAAATGGCAGCATAGTCAGAAAGTGAGCACTCGTGACAAAGGCCGAGCGGCAGTGATACAATGAACACACAGCAACAAAAGTAACAGCAAGGACAACAACAACAATAGCAGCAACAACAACAATAGCAGCAACAACAACAACAACAACGGCAACAACAACAATAGCAGCAACAACAACAACAATGGCAACAACAACAATAGCAGCAACAACAACCACAATGGCAAAAACAACAATAGCAGCAGCAGCAACAACAACAGGAAATTATTCGCGCAGTTGTCCCCAACAACAGCGGAGGCGACGGACGGTAAACAGCCGCCGTTGTCGCTTTAATAGCGGACAGGCGGGCGGGCGAATCGCAGGGAAAGAATCGCGGGCGGCCCGACGGAGCTTGGCGGAGGCGGGCCTCACCCGGCCCCGCACGCCGCAATTTCGAACGAGACAGACGCTGCTTTTCGACGATTCGGGGCGTCAATGTCGGCGGTGCTGCTGCTGCTGTTGCTGCTGTGTCGCTATGACTTGTCGTTGTTACTACCGTAAACAATGGTCCGTGACGTATTTCGATGTGTCTGCCTGTCTCTCTGTATGTCTGTCTGTCTGTGACATGTATCCATTCATCCATCCATCCGTCTATGTATCTATGTTGTCTGTCTGCCTATATGTCTATCTAGCTCTGTATCTAGCTCTGTCTATGTATCAATGTGGCCTGACTGGTCTGACTGTTTGTACTGTGTTGTACCATAGCCACCTACCGTCGCTGCGCTGTGCCATACCATCAGAGTGAGAGCACGGAAGAATAACGCACAACGACGTTGTCTACAACGACGGCAAGCAAAAGAAACTCGAACGACCCGCTGCTGCTGCTGCTGTTAGTCTATCGCTTCTCTATATCAGCGATGATGATTGATTCGCCAGCGTCGTCAGCAGAAGCCACTGCAACATTGTCGTTGCATTGTGTTGACCCCGATTATATTTGGTATTGGTGGTGGTGGTGATGGTGGTGGTGGTAACGGTGGTGGTGATGATGATGGTGGTGGTGGTGATGATGATGATGATGATGATAATGCATTATTCGTAAGAAATTGACGATGAGAAATACGGCTACTTACATATTCCCTGAGGATGTAAGTGTGAAGCAAAACGCGCGCAAGAAAGTTTGTAAACGATCGATTAACGATACAGATCGTCTTGACGACAAACACAAATGTTCTACTCTCCGTTTTGGCGCATGTTTCCTTTTGTTAGTTATCCATGTCCACTCCTGTTTGTTACGTACGAATATTGTTATTTGTGTGTTAGTTGTGTGCATGTAAAGCACGTTGTTGTTATTGTCTTTATGTTGTTATCGGCGGTTCCGTCACCACCATCCCTTCACACACAAGGCACATCTTTCGGCACACGGCCCAGCGGTAAACTTTACGGAACAAAAACAATGCCTAATCCGAGAAGCCTTGTTCAGGCCGATGAGTGGTGTAAGAGTGACAGTGAGTCTTGCAGTGTCGTGTCCAAATCCTGCTGGAGCCCTCACTGTATACTTTAGGCAAATGCATGCAACCACAGACCCGATTTCCTCAGTCGCAACAATCATTCACGCCGCTTGAGATGAATCCAGTTTAAATGTTTGAGATACTTCGCTTAGGCCGTTTTCATTAGACGGGAGTACCTATGACTCCCTTTCCGGCGTGGTCTGCTGGTGCGCGACTTCCGCGTGCTGCGGGGACCTTCACGCGCCCACATGAAAATTGGTCAGACGGTGCGAACTCCCAACAGTAACACTCCCGTGACCATCTAACGGGGGGTAAGGCATACGATATCGGTTGGATGACAACGATTTTATATTTTCATTCTGTCGTGGCCCATTCGAGGGCTGTTAAGGCTACTGCCAATACGGGGGTAACGTGCTGCATAGTAACCCCCGGGCCGGACGGTTAACGCCCATTGGGTACCGACCGGGACGCCTGCTGCGTTGTTTTGATAGGCATAATGAGAGCGAAATGGCCACATGAACGCAGACCGTCGCGATACACTTCTCGACAGGTCTGCTTAGGTTGATAGCCGTTGTCGGCAAAGGCCCGGTTCCGATCGAGTCCGTAACGAGCACGTTTCGACCAATCGTTGCTTCTGATCCCTGCGGTGCACGGCATCTACGGCAGGCTAATTAACGTCTTTTCCTGACGTCAAAAACCGTCGTTACGCAAAGGTTTGTGAACGCCTAGATGAACTCTGCTCTCAAAACCACTCGCCCGGACCGGGTCGTCGTTACTGCATTGAAACGACTTTCTGAGCTTATACTGTAACATGTTCCATTACTTTTTGTTATGACAGACGACCAATGTCGCCTCTGTTCTTAGAATGTACTACTGCCGATGCATAAATTGGAACGTTTCTTGCTAGTGTTCTTGAAGCCGTTGTTGTTGTAATATGCCCATGAAAGTCAGCAATTAAGATCTAATCAGAGACTCGCCAACAAGGGTGAGTGGGTTGAGAGGCAAACGCGGTGACGAAGCCCAAAGGTCTAAAACTTCGAGCGACAATAGCTAGCAATAGGGCAAATCGGAGACGACCAAATGACATGGCCAATACAACCGCAAGGAGCAGAGCACGGCACCAAGCTACAGGCTACAAGTGGTTCTCAATGTATCAATGCTGTGACTCTAAGACGTATTTGCCGCCCGCCGACACCCAATGCGACAGTCGACAGCCTCGTGATCGTGGTCGTTCGCAAACGACGGTGTCATGAGTCGCAGACGTCAGGGGGCGGCGCAGCATTTAGTCTCCTGTGTGGGGTGTCTCCTTCCTTCCCTTCGCCCCCCCCCCCCTATTTCTCTCGCCGTCGCTTGCTGTTTTTTTTTCTCTGTTCTGTTTCTGTTCTCGGCTGTTGGCTTCCTCGCCGCGCGCGTTCTGCCTCTTTCTATCTCCATCTTTGTAGAGTGACAACAAAGTCTGTAGCCTGGGCTGTTTGTACTTGCTTCGTGCTTGGTGTTGTTGTTGTTGTTATTGTTGCTGTGGCTTTCATTGTTGTTGTTGTTGTTGTTGTTATTGTTGTGGCTTTTGCCCCCCGGGACGGCGGCGGGTGTCCGTCGTTACGGAAGCGAACGGGCGTGAAGCCTCGTGTCTGGTCTGCAGAATGGGGTCTGGTGCTTGAGCCTTCAACTACCCAGCACTGCTACTCGCTGGGTGCTGCTCATTGCTGTGCTGCAGCCCGATGGCAGCACTGGATGGCCTCTGACGCCCGACCACCGCTACATTTTCAGCCTCAATTCACGCAGACGAACGACCACGGAGCGCGAGCGGCGGTGGAGAACGCGACAAACGGCCAAAACGCTTATCACCGCCTAACGCCACCTCTAGCAGCGCACTACTGCATTATAAACTGTGCACAGCGCCAGCCGACCTTCGAGGCGTTTCTTCTAGCGCGCGCCTACGTTCTACGGACGGTTCGGTTTGCATTCTCGTCTTCTCCTTCCCTTCTTAAACAGCCAGCATTGCCTAACCGCGTTTGTAATGTGTTTATACATATATATATATATATATATATATATATATATAAATAAGCGCCCCATCTAGACGATATAATACACTGGCACACATATCTTCACATTTGGCAACGCCTCCTCCTAGCCTCCTCTGCTTTGAAACCTAGGCTCGCCTTTTATTACTGGCCTAACGACAGCGACAACGACAAGATGGCATCCTTTCGAGCGCTTCAGGTTGATTGCCGGCCCATGACGAAGTCGTCCTCTTCATTCACGTCGTCTTCATCGCTTTCGTTGCTGCTGCTGCTGCTTCTGCTTCTGTCAACAAACACAAAATGCAAAAGTCGCCCCACAGCGACGCGATTGCGGGGCCTGGTTGAAGCAAGGCCGCAGAAGCAAACAGAGTCGCTCGTCACTGAACTGGTCTGCCCTACGCTGTCGAAGAAAACCATTCGTCAAAGCAATGAAACTACAAACCGCAGTAATTGTAGATTTATGGTTTAGTACTACACTCAGTTATGTACACTGCATTCCAGCCTGTGAGAACGTTCTCGCGTCGAGCCACCATGATAGGCTTATTAACAACAACAAAAACAACAACAACAACAACAACAACAACAATAACAAAACGACCATAGGCTATGTCTCCTGTTTCTTGTTAAATCTATAAAGCTACGTTTGTTATATACGTTCAGTAACTGCCCTAGTAATTGACCCCCCTATCCATTTAGCGAGATTAGATGATAATTAAGGCTATGGGAAGGTACTTTAATTTAGTAGCTTTGCTACGATGTTGCGAATCGTCTGAGACAGGTTGGGTGCCGTCGGTCAGCATACGCACATAGCATGTTTCATTAATCTATCTCAAAAGAGTGTTTTTAACTCGGTTTCAACTCGAGCCAAACTCGTGGCTCTTATTCGCATATTTAGTTTATCTAGTTACTATGGGCTTACAAAAGGCGAATCGGATGCCTCTGCGCCTTGGGAGTGGCAACTGGAGTCTGGAATGCTCAACTTGGATCGTTCACTGTCGAGCCGAACAGCTAAACTACGCAGAACGCAATATATATATATATATATATATATATATATATATATATATATATATATATATATATATATATAAGATTATGGTTGGCACCTCAATTGCACACACACATATAAAAGTTTATTAGCAGCGCTTCTGAACATCTTAGCGTTGGGAATCTTCTAAAACTGAGCTCTCCTCGTCTGCTCTGTTTGAATCCAAAATGCCACGAGATCTACGCGGAGTGCATCTGTCGACCCTGCTCTCAATCGTGTATCACGAGACTTCATGTCTGGTCTTTACGCTATCGCTTGATTGCGTCTCTCGAATGTCGCGACATGGTACGAAAAGTACACACACACACAAGTAAACTGTTATAATGGTGATTTACCTTTACTCCTGTATAAGTCAAAATAATAAACAAGACATTTGCTATTTACATATATATATATATATATATATATATATATATATATATATATTATATATAGTAGATGTGCACTGTTGGATTCATAAGAGTTTCACTCATTCCACGCAATATATACGTATATATAGTGAAATTCTTATGATACCGACAAGTGCACATCTACTGGCATAGTAACATAATGCTTGTTGTTGATGATTCTGCTGCTGTTGCTGTTGTTGTCGTTATTGTCGTGTTTGGAATTCGCTGATTGTTGAAGCTATGAACGTCTCCTCGCGTAAGTGGCTGTATCTAGATGGCTTACCGCTTCCGCTCGGAGCAGGAACGCAGGCGGAAGAAAGGCTACTAAAGAAAAACATAGGAGGACAACAACCAACAAGAAGAAAGCCATGATCGAAACCGTGGCCGAGATCAATGTTGGCCGGCGCTGTTGTTGTTGTTGTTGCTGTTGTCATAGCCAAGAGTTTGCATCGCCTTTATGCACTGTTGCACTCGGATTGGCGCACCCAGCCCGATCGCGAGTGCATGAGAGTATTGTCACTCTTATTATTATTACTACTACTACAACTACCTGTATTATTCCACCTTTCTGTATTTGCCTCTTTCTGTTCCTTTTGCTCCCTTTCTTTCGTGTATTCTATCGCCACCAAAAAAGCAAAGACCAGAGGTGGTGACAAAGAGAACGTGGTGTGATTCTGTTTTGGCGACAACAACAGCAACAATAGTAGTGGTAGTAGTGGTAGAATCAACAGTGTTTGCAACGATGGCGCGTTAGAGAGCATTGATCAGTGTATCGGCCGGGCATCGATTGAGCTGTTGAAGACGTTGAACAACCATAAATCTTGTTCGCTAGTTACAATGACGCCACAAAAGCACCCGCCACAATACCTACAGTAACGACGACGACGACAAGGAGAGGAGGCACACACAACAACAACAACAACAACAACAATAACAACAATAACAACAACAACAGCTGGAGCCGCATGAATAGCAACGGCAACAACAACAACAACCGCACAGTAACAACAGCAGAGGTGGCAACCAACCAATCGTTTCGACCAATCCGTCGGCAATGTCTCGTTGTTGTTGTTGTTATGGTGTTGTTGTTGTGGTCGTTGTTTGGGTGCTTTTCATGATACGGTTCTCGCCGTCTCCTGCGTCCTCGGATGTGTTTGCAGGATTCTGGATCGCGCGGGCTGTGTAATGCTGGCGAGAAGGAACTCGCTCCGTCTCTCTCTCTCTTTTGTTCTGCTTGTTCCTGATCTTCGAGTAAACAAGAGAATACGAGCAATGGGATAGACAGAGAGAGAGAGATCGCTAAGGAACCGACCCCATTTTCGAGGTGCATACGTAATATGGTAATGTCTGCATGCCTAGTCTCGGCAGGTACGTCAGGCTTACTTTGGAAAATCAAAGCTTGACTATGCATGTATTCCTGTATGTATGCGTATATATATATATATATATATATATATATATAGATATATATGCATGTATTCCTGTTTGTGTATATATATAGTGTTCTTTGCTATTCGTTTTGTGCGTTGCCATAGAAGAAAACGTTTTGAACGCGCCTTACGAATGTGGTACGTAATAATAAAACAGTCACGACGGCATCTGTCGGGTGTCAAGAGGGTCAATTGCATTAATCCATTTGTGCATTTAGGTACTATTACGTCGTTTATTTGGTCGCGATGGCGGTTGTCGTTGCATCTCTCAGAAAACAACGCAACTGCGAGATGATACACACGTAAGATAAGACGCATCTTCATTTTCATGTTGTTGTTCTTGTTGTAATAATAATAATAATACGACAGCTTCCGTCTCTTGCGGTGTGTAGAGGCAATGCCGCGTCTATAATCGGCGCCATGGGATGAGCAGCTAAATAGCACGTGCTTAAATCGACGCGACACGTTCGAACCTCACAACTGTACTCTGATAACAGAATTACGGATTAAATAAATAATAATAGTGCACAACCGCGGCTTCCTATTTACACCACAGCTCCGTTGAGCCGGGGTGGGTAGCAAAGCACGCGGACGCCAGAAAACGGGTTAAATATGCTGGACTGGAAACAAGATCTATTTTTGTGCCTATTGCCATGGAGACACTAGGACCAATCATCAAGGGAACCGAAGCATTTCTCAAAGATTTAAGTAAGCGAATTCAGGAGGTCACAAACGAACGAAGAGAGGGTCAATTATTGAGGCAAGCGTTGTCCTTGGCCGTTTGCAGAGGGAACGCGGCATCTATTTTAGGCGCCACGGAGTGAACTAATTATTTAAAAAACTTTGCAATGACCTTACAACTGTAACATTGTTTAACATGTGATAAATAATAATAATAGTAATAATAATAATAATAATAATAATAATAATAATAATAATAATAATAATAATAATAATAATATTATTATTATTATTATTATTATTATTATTATTATTATTATTATTTATTTAATATGTCTTAGAGCAATACAGTTGTGAGGTGTGAATGTGTATCCTCATTATTTTATAGTTTCTTTCTTGCTGTCGTCAGCCGATCGCACCTAATATCGACGCGGCGTTTCCTCTGCAAACTGCCAATGAAAGCAGCTGCCTCAGAAAGTCGCCTTTGCGTGCATCTCCGGTGTTTGCTTGTATTCGATCACTTAAGTCTTTAATTAATGTCCTTGTTCTTCTGCTGACTGGGCCCATTGTCTCCATTGCAATCGGCACGAAATTGTATCTGGACTCTAACTCTGTGTATTTATTTATTATTATTATTATTATTATTATTATTATTATTATTATTATTATTATTATTATTATTATTATTATTATTATTATTATTATTATTATTATTATTATTATTATTATTATTATTATTATTATTACTATTATTATTATTATTATTATTATTATTATTATTATTATTATTATTATTATTATTATTTTATTATTGCGAGTGCAGTGACCAATATCAGCTTCGAGTGGTGCCGTTACGGTTACTGATACTGTTGTTGCTGATGGTGATGATGTTAGCTAATAGCAATGCCTCGATGCGCCAGTGACAGACAGCGGTAGCAGCAGCTATTGTGTGCCATCCCTGTCTTGGCTGCATCTTGGCGGGGTTGTGTGTTTTATTTTTTATGCGGCATTTTTACGAGACGAATGCGTCTGTGTGCGCAAGAGGATTTTTACGTCGTTGCGAATCCCGAGCGAAGTCATCCGTTGAGGAGGAGACGTCGTTGTCGTCGTCGTTGATGTTGTTGTTGTCGTCGTCGTTGTCGTCGCCTCGCCTCTCCCTTTGTGTCTTCTTTGCCCTTGTGACTTTGGCATTTTCCTCGTTGGTAGATACCTAGCCATTCACCAGAGATCCTATCCTCTTCAGCAGTTGTCTCATTTTTTTCACACATAGCATTCTTTGCATCATCATCTTCTGCTGCTATTTCCTCTCACCTCCCCCTACTCGGCTCTTTATCTCTCTCTCTCGATTGTATATATATATTATATATATATATATATATATCTCGATTGTATATATATATATATATATATATATAGCACGCGTGCTGTGTATCTATTGTGCTAGCCGTCACTCTAGGTAGGGGTATTTGTACCTGCGTGTAAGATTGTGCGTGTGAGTCTATGTGTGTGCGTGTCGCCAAGAGCAAAGAACAACTGCAAAGATCTATGTATTCGAGCGTGTCTCTGTGTCACCAGTCACCCACCCAGACCCCCCGGCGGCGGCATCTAAACAGCCACCAGCCAGTAGGAGCAGCAGGTGGCGGCAACAGTTGCAATTTTGACGTTCGGCCGACCGCAAACACGTCGCATCCCCTCGGCCGCCCACCCGAACGCTCGCTCGCTCACTCGCCCCATTTCTACCCACACCCCCGAAAGCAGTGATGGAGGCGGTGGTGGGGGTGGTGGGGGTTGGTGTTGCTGCTGCTGCTGTTACTTCTGCTTCTGCCAGCAACACCGCCATTTCCGCACGCCCATCCCACTTCTCAGATCTGCAGTTGCTGCTGCTGCGCTTCTGATCTACCCGTAGTCAGTTGTTGTTCACTCACACTGATGCGAAGACGCTCTTGAACATCCGCCTGTTTATCTCGCTGTCTCTCTGTCCGCCCGTCAGTTCATCTATCTGTATGGCGGGCAGCTGCCGGCTGTTTTAGCAGCCGCGTGGCCGCTCTCGACGTCGTCGTCGTCGTCATCATTATCATCATCATCATCACCATTGCCATCATTGCTATCATCATCATGGGCAGCAGCTGCAGTGCCTTCTTGTTGATTTTTCGCATTTCTGCTTTTATTGCTGCCGGCCCGCCGCAACTTGGCTTGGTTGACGTCAAACTTAAACAATGAAAACGACGCCGGCGATGTCTACGGTCGCCGCCGTCGCCGCTGCCTTCAGACGTCACACGTCTGCTTTCAGGCTCGTCTTCAAATTTAACACGCACACACAGACAGACAGCCCTACCTACCTAACCACCTACAACTGTATACGATCCAGCTACACTGACAACGACAACAGCAACCGCAACAACAACACAACAACAACAACAACAACAACAACAACAACAACAACAACGACAACAACGACGACAACAACAACAACGACAGCAATAACAACAACAACAAGAACAGCAACAACAATGGCCGACAACAGACAAAGGCAGCGGACAGCGAGACGAGGCGACAGACGCTCCCTCGAGTGTGCCCGAATGTAACCCTATATTATTACGCGCCACTGACTCCGTCGTATACACGGACTGCATATCAGATACCCGATCGAGAAACGAAACGAAGAAAACGACTTCGGTGCAAGCTGCTATGCAAGCTGGCAAATGCCAAATCTACGAAGAGGAAGGAAAGTAAAACACGCTACAGCGCTGCTGTCACCGTTGCTACTACTACTTCTGCTGCAACACGTCACCTATTATACCCTGATGGGTGGAAAAAAACTTTTCAGACGATACTTGTCTCTCTGTCTGTCTCGCTCTCTCTCTCCCGCTCATTCGATCGAGCTATCTCGTGTTCTTTGTCTCGGCATTTGTTCGGTGTGCGAGTTGTCGTTGTCTTCAAGTTGTCTCCGAGTTGTCTGAGAGACGAGTCGGGAACGGGGGCGGATAGAGCCAAAAATAGGGCTACTAAGGATTGGCGTGAGGTACGTCCGTGCAGCGCGCACGGATCGTTATCGAACGATGCAGCACTATAGCAGACAGACAGACAGGGAGAGATAGATATACATAGCACGGCAGTAGACAGAGAGATAGATAGATAAATAGATAAAGAGAGGATAGACATATAGATAGATACCTAGTTCGGCGTCAAAATGAGATGCGCCGAAGCTCAGCGAATTTCAGGACAGCCGAACGCCGAACACTTCCTGGCGGCGACATTCTTCCTCCCGTGCCGACTCGCGGGGATCGCGCGTGCGCACAAGTCCAAGATGTCCGAGAGTCCGGGAAGATACCCGACGAAGCCAGGAAGCCAGCCAGCGTTGGGCGGGATCACACGAGACAATGATGGCGTCGACAGACACCATCATTGCAGCATCGGTCGAGAGGCGTCATAAAAAAAAAAGTTCTAAACAAACAAAAACTGTCTTTGCTCACTCATTTGATTCGGTCAAGCGTAGGTGGGGTGTAAGCACACACGCAGACAAATACCGGTGGCTTCTTCATACAGCCGCCGCGCCACCACCCCTCTGTATACGTGCAACGTTTCTAGACGTACTACACTAACCGACGAGACGATCTCTCTCTGTCTCTATCTCTCTCTCTCTCTCTCTCTCTCTATATATATATATATATATATATATATACACATATATATATATTAACATAGATCGAATCCAAGAGGAGAGACACCAGTATGGTAGGGACGAGCAACACACCATACTGAACAAATCCCTCATAAACAAATGTATATACAAACTCATCTTTGGGGAGATCCTTCCCGCCAAGGCGACAATAATAATGAATAGTGTAGCAATTAACCGTAGTAACAGCGGAGTTCAATCTACGTTTGCCCCCTCTCATTCGTCACAACAGGCACATTTTTCTACATTCGGCTATAGGCTAAAGAGTGCCGGTGCCATAGTAGCTCAGTAGTTATTGGCGTAGTTAGCAATGGTAAATCGGCAGTGAAGAAGCCCGTAGCACGGCGTCGGATGAAAGCCAGCCAGCCAACCAAATCGAGCGAACTTTTTTGCACTATGCAACGAATGTAAACCAGTACGTGCGCAAACATACGAAAACAAACAAACAGACAAGTAGAAAAAAACTGTAAAAACGAAAGCTCCGAACTGTTGGAACTAAGCGCGCCACTGTAGTGAACTTTACTAGTGCAAACTACCTCTGTAAGATGCTTCTATTCGTACGGCGCAACGATGAGTAACGTTGTTGTATAGATGATTATATGGCTGCGGCAACAACAACAGGAGGAGAAGGAGGCGGAGCAGCAATAAACCCAACATCTATTACAACAGCAACAACAACAACAGCAACGAGAGCGGAAACAGCATCACCAACAACAACACACAATGCAATTGCCACCTCAGTGAATAAATAACCTGAACAACAGCAACAACAAAAACATTAACAATAACTGTGACAGCGGTGGCATAGGCAACAACAACAACCAACGAAGCCAATACGTCCAAGCATACCCGCCACTGCCGCGGCCGAGTTTAGCCACGACAAGCTGGAGGTGCACTGAAAGCATCCAAGGAAAATAAAGAGGTCGCTATACCCCCCGCCCCCCCTTCCCTCCATTCTATCCCGTCTCCACCCTACAGCCCACACTCCAATCGCTAGCCTCGCTAACTAAGATTGGCGTAACCGTCCGCTTCCTTAGCTGTTACACATTTGCGGCTGTGCTGCTGGTTGCGCCCAGAGTTCGAACGCCGGCGCAACGAAACGGTGCACTAAGATCGTTGCGCGCTGGCCGGACGAATAGCCGGGCCAAGGCAAATCGTGAATTGAAGGCGATGGTGATGAAGTTGGTGCTGTACTGATGATGGTGGTGTGGTGTGGTGAGGTGTGGCTGTGACGGCGACGGCACCATCACCACCACCACCAGTGGTGCTACAACCACCAGGCGGCCGGCCACAAGGCGGATCAAGACGCCGAAGGCGACGAAAGCGTTCGAGTCATTCACGAGGCGGCCTTCTTCGTCGAGTAGACTCGATCGACCCCAGGGCAGACAGACAGACAGCCAGGCAGGTATGAGCGACGAGACCGCCGCTCCATTTATCGCATTGTCGATTGCGGTATTGTTGTTGCTGTTGTCGTTGTTGCTGTTGTTATCGTTGTTGCGTAGAACAGCAACAACAGCAAAATCAGTGCTAGTAGCAGTAGTAGTTGTAAGAACATATATATGTATATATACTAAAAATATATTTATACCGACAGTCAACATTGCTGCTGGTAGCATGACCATTAACAACAACAACAACAAGAACAACAACAATAACGATAACAAGTAATAGCATTATCACAAACGAGTTCAACAAGGGCAACGGAGAGGTGGCAATAATGATGATGATGAGGATGGTGACAAAAATCGTCGTAACAACAATGACAACACCTGCAGCAGCAACAACAACAACAACAACAGCTGCTGAATGATGATGAAAATTGCCATATCTGTGGCGCGGACAGCAATAGCAACAACAACAGCAGCAGCAGCAGCAACAACAACAAGTGTTCATAACGACGAGAAGAACGATCAAAACAACAGAAATTCCGTACCAAGACCAACAACAAGTGTTCATAACGACGAGAAGAACGATCAAAACAACAGCAATTCCGTACCAAGACCAACAACAAGAATAACAACAACATCAACATTATCTACAGCAATAATAACAACAACAACAACAACAACAACAAAACAGCGGCAGCAACAACAACATCCGCAGTTATAACAACAACAACATCCACAGCAATGGCAACAACAAGAACAGCAGCAACAACAACGGCAGCAACCACAACAACAACAACGATGGCGATAACCATACCGCCGCGACCGACAAAAGAGCGCAATCATTACTGCTGGGGTCGTGTACTGTCGGTCGTGGTGTTGTTAGTGTGTTGTTGCCGTTGCCGCTGCCGCTACTACTACTGCTGCTGCTGCCGTTGTTGTTGTTGTTGTTGTTGTTGCTAGTGTTGTTGTTGTTGCTATTGTTGTTGTTGTTGGTGCTAACGAGGCGGCCCACTAGCAGACAGCAACAATGTGTTTATGTGTCGGCTTGGCCTGGTAGGCGCAGGCAAGGACCCTCCGTCGAAAGGTCTTTGTCGGCTACATTGAGCTGGCTGGCTGGCTGGTCGGTCGGTCGTTTTGTACAATGATGACGACGACGACGACGACGACGAGAAACGAACGCGCAAGCGGGTCTCAAGTCAGCGAAAGAGCGCGAGTAGAGGACAAAGAAAGCAGCAGCAGCAGCAACAACAGCCCCATCCATTGACCTGCCACGAGCGCCTTCGAGGACAACAAGCATGACGATCGAGACGCCAACACCAACTCCAACAACAACACCATGGCGTCCGTCAGCAGCGACGGCGACGACGACGACGACAATAGCGGCGGCTGAATGTGTTGTTTGTGTGTGTGCGCGCAAGTCTAAATAAAGTAGGCACCCCACAAATAAACTCACTTTATCTCGCTCTCCCCCCCCCCCGTCTCTCTCCTTCTCATACATACAACATGCATATACGGATAGAGCGAGAGAGACAAACGGTGTGTATACATACATTCACATACGCAGACGACCACAGCCTGACCGGCATAATAAACACGGTCTTCGTACGCAGCAAACACTGCAAACCCGACGAGGGGGGGGGGGGTCAAAGGTGAATGGAAGGCGTAGATAGACACAGATAGAGGCGAGGGGAGGGGAAAGAGAAATAGAGAGGGCGGGTGGGGGGGGGAGGGGCGGAAACAAGAGAGGGAGAGAGAGAGAAAGGTGCACAACATGTGCACATCAATGTGTCCGTACACCCGGGTGTCTGTAGACATCGGACATCCCTGTAGGCGACAGGTTCGTAGGCGAGTTCGTACCACCAGCAGCACCACCACCACAACAACAACATCGCCAAGCTTTTGTAGTGGTGTCGCAGCAACAACACAAATAAGTCAGGCTCGTAATCAATGCCTATATGTGTGCATCTGGATATATATATATATATATATATATATATGGCCTCATGGATGTCATAAATATCCTAGGGATGTCATAAATATCTTAGGAAGTTGTCAAACTCATTAAAAGGTTACTTTTCAATTAATGGGGTGACGAAAAAGACACTTCTAGACTTTCAAAAATATTAAGTGGAGATAAGTAGCACACATTGCTAAGCTAGTTCTGACCACATTTTTCTAAAGTACATCGAACACCGCTATTTGTAGACCACCGTAGATCTCCCTCTGCTAACACTGGACTATATAGCAATCCGTCATAGATCGCGGGATAGACAATTATATACGTTGACTATATCACGAACCACCATGGATGTGGTGTCAGGATTATCCTCTCTCTGCAAGCGCCCCCCTTTAATGCGCTCTTCCCGTGAGTCATGGCATGTACGAATTTGATGAACATAACGGCATCACTTTGCGGTATTCGTAAAAACGCAAGCGTGACACAACAGACGATCTCAGTTTTCGTCAACTCTATCGAATACAACTATTTACCTTCCTCTAGCCAACATTGGATATCTTTTAGACCAAGCATAATTGTATTCCGAATACAGGTTTTCTCAAGTTCTCAATCTAGCAAGTTGTTCTATCACATCATGATAAGTGCTTTCTAACGAGTTCGACGCCTCCCGACAATATTTACGATGAACATCTGTGAGACCCTGTACACGGCAATAAAAGCCAGCTTTATTAGTGAAAAATAGACCGAAATTGCCGTCATGGCTTGTTTGTCTCGGCACACCAAGAACTGCATGTGGTAACAACGTTCAAACGTTATTTCGATTATCGTTTGTATAGCATTCAATCTGGCTGATTTGGCATGGACTGAATTCGACTGCTAGCTGTTTGAGCCTCAACCAAGAGCTATTGAAGTTTCGTTTCATTGCAGTGCATTGCATTCCATTGCGTCTCGTCGAAGATAATCACAGACATACAACCGCCACTTCTGTGAACCATTCATATGCTGAGGTTGAATTTATTTGGTCGCGGTTCACCGCTACGTACTGATGACAGTTCTGATCCGGTCCCTCCACCCGTTTCAACTAACGCTTGCGAAGGACACCTCTATAAGTGGGACCACTTCGGTTTCGAGGCGTAACTAAAGCGTTGTCTCCGGTGGTGAACCACGACCGGTGGTCCGTGCCGCAATTGACGCATTGCCTCACCTGACAGCGTACCTCGTTGTTGTTGTTGTTGCTGTTGCTGCTGCTGCATTTGTTGTTGTTATTGTTGCAATTGCTGTCGCAACTGCTGCTATCGTTGTTGTTGTTCTTGCGGCAGCACCCAATTATAGTCAGATTGTAATTTACCTTCTGGCAACAGGGCAGAGAGAAGCTGAACCATTAAACACCTTAGACTATTCTGGGCTCTCCAAACTTCTGCGCCCTTGCCACCTTCCGTCCGTAATTGAAAAGCGTCAGCGCCTTACTGTCTCCATATGCGCCTACACTACTGTGTCAGTATTTCTCATGTTTCTGGTGGCTTCCTCTCATCCCACTGTATCTCCCTCTCTCTCTCTCTCTCGTGCGCAAATTACTTTCGTTGAGTGACTAGCCAATTTCTGAGTGCTATGGAAGGGTGGGGTGGTGGTGAGGTATTTGCATAAAGTTCTTGTTTCCGTCTCTTTCTCGTACGAAATACCGCCATCATCACTAACTATGTGAGAATGCAACCCGCGGCCGCCTTTCAAGGTTACGACGAGGTGACACTTGTTCGATAACCAGCTACTAGGCATTTCTAGTTAACCGTCATTCAAGCTTTGTCTACCTGCAGACAAGATTCTATTCTCAATGAGCTTAATCGCTTGAAGAAAATTCGATCAACAGCAGGGATCGAACCGGCGACACCCCGGTAGATGACAAGCGCACTGTGTCCCTGCCTTCGAGAGGACGCCACGCTATTACTTATATTTATATTTATATTTAAATTTATATTTATATTTATATTTATATTTATATTTATATTTATATTTATATTTATATTTATATTTATATTTATATTTATATTTATATTATATTATATTTATATTTATATTTATATTTATATTTATATTTATATTTATATTTACATTTATATTTATATTTATATTAATTTATATTTATATTTATATTTATATTTATATTTATATTTATATTATATTATATTATATTTATATTTATATTTACATTTACATTTACATTTATATTTATATTGCCTGCTGCTAAATATAAATATATGTGAGGTTGGCTGAATGTATGCATATATGCGGTTGCCTGGTGCTGCTGCTGTTGTTGTTGCTGTGCTCGTTTCTGCTGCGGCTGTTGTTGCTCGCGCCTAGCGATCAGCTCTTTCTTGACCGAGTTGCGGGCAGCGCTGGTGCCAGTTGGCGGTCGCAGCTCCTCTCACCATTCATTGTCTTCGCCGCTCTGTCAGCACGGCCGCTTTGGCACACCACCTACCAGGCGGCGGCCGGCTTACCTACCGCGAGAACAAGGCTGTCCCAACGGCGGAGGCAGCGGCAGACGCCAGCAGACTCCGGAGCGAGAGACCTCTACCACCACGACCACCACCACGACCACGACAACGACGACGACGACGATGAAGGCGCGGAGACGAATCGGGGAGTGGCGAATAGCGTGACTAGAACCAATATCTCTCCCATTACCTCATCTGGTCGGGTTGCGTCTGCGTCGTCGTCGTTGTCGTCGTCGTCCTCATCATGGTCTCGTGGTGGTGTAGTGCATGATGTCGCGAGTAGTGTGCCGGCCTTCCGGGCCGATCTGTCTGTCTGTTTGTCTGGCCGGCCGGCTGGCTCCCTGCGTGCCAAGGGCTATGTGCGTGCTGCACACGCAGCGGCCGCCTCTCACGCCTCCCAGCCACACAACAACCACAACAACAACAACCCCAACGACAACGACGGCCACCAACACCACCACCAACACCACCATCAGCACCACCACCAACCCTCTACCTACGGTCGAGCACGACGTTTAGCCTATCCTCCTCGGTACCGCTTCTCTCCTATTTCCCAACGAACGCCTAGTGGTATAATCTTCCCCAACCCCCCGATCACGCTGATGGCACGGCGACAAAACTTCTCTTTAAAAAAATTATATATATATATATATATATATATATATATATACATACATACATCCTTTGCCACCTTGTGCTCGTCTCGTAGTATTGAGTTCGTTGGCATTCAGTGCCATGCTGCCAGCCACTAATCTTGCTGCTGTCCTTGCACACATACAGAGTCTGCTCCGCTTAGCAGTCGTGGCTAACGCCCGCTTACGTAGTAGTAGTAGTGACCGGGGGGTTTGGGTCGGCATGGTCGATGGTCGGTTGGTGGGCCGCTCTTATGAGATAGCAGCGCACACACACAGCCAGGCAACAGCTTCGGCTTCGACCACTGAAGTCGACGATGAGCCACATCGCACCTCAATATGTTTGACTCGAAGTGTAAGTGGGCAAAATGTGTTCCCTCGCTCATCATCGGTCTCATCATTCGCTCGGTGTCGTATCGAATCTCCGATATTCACATACACACGCACATACGATTCTATACGATGCCGAGCTGAAGCCGACGACGAGTGAACGAACACATTTTGCCCACTTACACTTCGAGTCTAATATATATATATATATATATACCGCTACAATGTATGCTTGACTTATTTAGGGTTTATTCTGGTTATTTTCTTCATTTACTCGGTCTTTCTTTTGTTTCATGTCTTTGACCTGCTCGGCTAGAGTTCCTGTACGAGTTCAACAACTAATCTTATGTATACCTTCAAGGCTTTTGTGGTAACGACGACAGCAAAACCAACACCACCACCACCACCAGCAGAATCATTAGCATCTGCACTATACACGACATTGAGGAGGCATCTGCCCTGAACAATATCATACTAACTTACACTAACAGCTCTGTACTACCCCAACTACTACGATAACCGCAACAACAACAACGCGGCAATACACCAGCGGCAGAATCCGAACCTAGCGCCACAGCTGAGAACGTTCTCTCTCAGGCCCTAAGAAGACTCGGGCTCTCCTGCGATTGGAGCAGCAGGACAAGGTCTTCGTTCGAGTCGGCCTCTCTACATCCCGCCTTCTCTCGCCCTTCTCCCCCTGCGTTAGGCACGATCTCTATGGCAGCGCCGGCGAACAGCAAGCAGCACGAACCGCCGCACACGCTATATAGATAAGTGGGCGGAATTGTGCCCTCAATTGGCGCCGAGTCGAGTTTCGAACGTGAGCGTGAGGCGAAGACAGAACTCGAGGGGAACTGTTACGATAATACATTTCACAACAGCGTCATCGTCAGCATCAGCATCATCACCGAGGAGTCGAGATATTGGAGCTTTAACACCGCAGACCCGACGCGATCGCTGTGGCCCTGCGGTGGTAAGAGCAGCAGAACCAGCACCTCAGCGACTCAGTTCTCGCCGGTCGCGCGCTGAGTCGCCGCTAAGGGACGTGCGTGCACATAGAACGTGTGCACAAACAGATAGATCCTCTCAACGCTTTTCAAGCCCTAGGTATGGAACGGAGGATACTCGAAACAGACCGTTAACTTACACCGTTGCCACACAGGACCATGTGTGCATGATGCACTCATCCACATGTGTGACATGAACAAGACATGCATGCAGACAGACATATGTGCATATGTATATATGGGTACATACACTTATATGCACACACTAAATGTGCCGTAAAGAACCGTACCTCTTGCTGGTCAGGACGGCACCACGACACTGCGTCAAGAGCACACGCGTAAGTATTGACAGATGCATTCGACTATCTTCTAAGTACCTTAATTTAAATTGTCATCTGTAATTGAGCATCAGGAATTTGTCTTGCCAAAAGCGTAAGCATGTGCTTTTGGCAATTCAAAACAAAAATATCTCTATATATATATATATATATATATATATATATATATATATATATATATATATACAAATACGTAAGTAGATGTACACGCGCGTACTCTCAATAGCATAAATGACTTGTGCTGACCTGCGCTGACCCGCCGCCTGCTGGCCTGCTAGCTTTGCCGGGCCTGGTTACGCTACTATTCCAACTATTGCTATTGATCACTATGTCTGTGCCCCATCCCCCCACACCATATTCTCTCGCTCCCTCTCCCCCCTCTCTTTTTCTTTTCGTCTTTGCGCTCCTCGTTGCGCGTCCTGTCCATATCCGTATGAAGGAGAAAATCGGACACTGCCTTCCTGCCAGTCTTTCAACAATGGATGCCCCTCTGGTCATTCCCTGGATCACATGAATGGCGCGTGCGTGACATTGGCGGGACCGGCCCCGCAGTCACCGCTTTGGTAGCGACTTTGTCCTGCATCTGACAGCCTTATAGGTACGCTCTCCTATATGTATATACATATACATATATATATATATATATATATATACACACACATATCTCCCTCTCTCTCGTCCTGTCTAGTGGCTTTCACACCTATAATTCTGTCGGCCCTATAATGTCTCTTTTTCGCTGTTTGTTTTGACCAATATATATATATATATATATATATATATATATATATATATATATATATATATATATATATATCTTGAGTGATAGAAAGAGCGAAAGAATTGACCCAACAGCAGGTGAAGGTAGTTTAAACCGAGCGTACATTGGACCACTGACAATGCGAGAGCTGCATCGAATGACCAAATCGCATCAAAGCAGCTTCTGCACCGTTTCCACCATTGTATTGAAAACAGCTCTGAACAGCTAAGAGCAGGCAGTTTCGTGCCAACGCGGCTATATGTATACATATATTTAGAAATATTAGCTACATAAATATATAAAGCGAAACGGAGCGCAGGAAATCGCCAACGGTTCTGACACTGAATTTTCAGGGTTCAATCCTGGCGTGACATTTTCCCGTTCCAATGTGATATTTTGTAAAAGTTTTAATTAGAGTTGTTACAAATGGAATGAATCTGTATATACTTGAAAGGATGCCAGTCGTAATAGCTAGAATACAGACACAGTGGAGGCTAACAAAAGCTAGGGTTTTCGAGAGCTACTTGCGGTGGGAATGAAGGAAATCGATATCACACTACTATTTTTCTATACGTCCGTTTCAATGTATACGTATGAAGTATCGGTTTATGTCTGTACGGTGTATATTGAAAACGACCTACTTAGTAGGCTTCAACGAGACAAAGTGGAGACGCGTACTAGGTCAGCTTTTAACTACTAAAGTAAAGTTTTCGGGCTGACCCCCAACCAAGATTTAACGTCCACGAGACTGCTTTTTGCATTGCTTCATAGACGGACCCCCATAAATACAAATGTGCAACGGTGGGGCTCGAACCCGCGCACCTATGTGTCTCCTCCGGTTGCGAGGCGGAGACTTAATCCACCAAACCACCGGGCTCGATTACTGCTACTACTACAACTACTACTACGCCTATTACTGCTCAACAACGACGCATATTAAATGCATGATTCGAGTTTGTTGCCCGGCTTAGAGAACGAAAAATCCGATGCGGCAAACGCCGTACGACAACAAGCTACACCCAACGTGCTAGCAAAAGCGGTGGGCGTATTATTGCAGGACAGTCGCGTGACCGCAGGACACGGAGAAAATCCTCACCCTGTCGTCACCGTTGGTCCCGCCGTTACCACCGCCACCATAGGACGACGACGACAACAACAACAACGACAACCAGAACAGCAATAATAATAGTAACAACAACGACAAGAACAATGACAACAACAATAACAGCAACAACAACAACCACTACCACAACCACAGCAACAACAGCAAGAACCACGCGCGAAGATCAGGATTCGTCTTTTCATCACTACCGGTTCACACCCACGTTCACACACAGCAAAAGCAACACAAAAAACACGATACGATCAAATCGGACGGAGAACGAAGAAACGAGAGCACACGGCCAAAATGAAGCCGAGAACAACACCAGCCGAGCTTACCATCGTCGTCAGCTCTCATGATGCTAGCCGGCCCATTTTCGCCGTGGGCTCATCAGGCCCTCTGCACGAACAGAACAAACTCATCTCAAGGCACTCTCATCATGTGTACGACACACGCTCACTTCACACCCCTCCCCCTTCAGAGCCTCAGAACACTTCGACGACTATAACACGACTACTCTACTATTCTATTAGTACGACTCCATTTACCTCCTCTACTAAGCGCTATATTAGAATCGCTCGCTAAAATCCGAGCTAATCCGTCGTCTATGTCGTCCCTGGATCCCTCCTGGCATTGTGATCCTTGCATCTCTCTCTCTCCTCTCTCACACACTCTCTCTCTCTCTCTTCCTTATATATATATATATATATATATATATATGCATCCATGCATGCGTGTGGCGATTATCGCCTCAAAGTGAGCATTAGCCGGGCCGCCACAGCTTCTAGTACATATGTATATTTGTATGTATGCATGTAATTCGTATTGGTTGCGCGACACATACTGTTGTTGTCGTATGCTGGCGGCGGCAGCAGTAGCAGCAGCAACATCATCAGTTGTGGGCCTGTAGTTGGGGTAGTAATACCCTGCTGCGGCCGAAGCTGCTGTTACTACGGCGATTCCTGCGGTCTCTCTGTTGTTGTTGTTGTTGTTGTTGGTGGTGATGGTGAAGGTGATGCTGCTGCCGCTGCCGCGACTTCCGTCATAGCCGACTGACTGACTGACTGACTATCTGATCACCATCACCATCATCAGCATCATCAGATGCAGGATAGCTCAGACGGCTCCCTCGTTCCAGCTCCCAGCTCGTGTGCTCAATCCTGCACTGCTCCATGACCATATAGATACTGCCATAGCAGCAGCAGCAGCCGCAGCAGTGAGTAGCAGCAGCTGAAGGTGAGAAGCCGCTGGTGACAGGACCTCAATACCCGGCCGGAGCTGCGACTGGCGACACAAGGACCGGTAGACAGACAGGCAGGCAGAAGGACAAACATCCAACCCACCACCCTCCCACACGGGCCCGCCGGCCGGTAGGCCTGCTTGCCCAGGCCGCGAGATAGAGATGAACAGCTAGAGGTATTGAGAGCGGGATAGCTGGGTAGATAGATGATGATGATGATAATAATAATAATCCAATCCCCATAAGCCACTTATTTGCTCAAGAGAGACACATATACATGCAGGGAGGGAGGGAGGGAGAGGGAGCGGGGGCGCGCGCGGGAGAGACAGAAAGACACGCGCGAGCGTACGCAGATACATTGTTGCGTAGTGTTGCAGGACGGCGGTGGCAGCGGCGGTCTTGCTTATTATTGTTGTTGTTGTTGTTGTTGTTGTTGTTGTTGTTGTTGTGGTCGTCGTTTATCTCTTGACTAGACAACTGGTTGTTGGTTGGCCGCCCATGGGCCAATCGGCCAGCCATGGCTTGGTGGGTCCCTCGGTGGGTCGCCCACCCGTCGTCCGCCTGCTTCCTCACCTACTTCACAGTCTGGTTTTCACAGGCAGCGGCAGCAGCAGCAGCATTATCATCAGCAGGTCAGCCATAATGGCGAGCGACTGAGGCCGTAGCCGAGGCGACAAGACCAGCGCTAGCTCGGGAAGCGTTCGTCATCGTTCATATGGATGATGCTGACGACGACGATGACGATAAGAACAGTGATTTTGTATACTACTAGCAAATTTTTGCTCGACGCATGTTTTGGTCTCGCGATCAGAAGGTCGAAAAAGAGGAGGGAACAAGGAGAAATCTTAGTATCCTCAACAACAGCAGCAGCGGCAGCAGCAGCAGCAGCAAAACCATCACTGCACACTAGACCACAACAAGGACGGGGAAAATGTCGATAACACCACCAAAGACTATAACGACAATAACAAAGGCACCAAAAACAACAACAACAACAATGATCATGAACTCTTTCGTTGTCAATGCTGCTTCATGTATCGTACTGCCGTCAATACTACCATAGGTGCTAGGCTTGCTATGGGTCTCGTGCAAGTAACACACATAGACGCGCACATCTGTTTTCATCACCACATCGTTTGCTGGCTTTACTGCTGCTGTTGCTGCTGCTGCTGCAAAGAGAGACCCGATATGATCCGATAAGATGGGCCGGTAGGAAAAGCCGGCAGTGATCATGATGTGATACTGATGAGCTGAGAGATGATATCATCGAACGTAAAGATCATTAAGGCAGTCAGTAGGAAGTTAACGCTGCTGCTATCGTATTAAGAGACATATTCGAATAAACGACAATTAAGAACACGGACAAGAAGACAATAAAACGAAGAGACGAAGAAAAAAGCTAAAGGTAAGAGAGCGAGAAGTGAGCGAACATGAGGAACTAGAAGCATACATGTATGTATAAGTATGTATGCATGCATGTATGTAAATATATATATATATATATATATATATGCATGAGTATAATATATACTGCTATAACCATATACACATATGTACACCCATGTATGAGTGTATGTGTGTGTGTTTGAGAACCGAGAACGGTAACTGCGCAGTTCGTAGAGCAGCGCAGAGTTGTTCTCCATAGAGAATCCGAACCACCCACGTCAGCACCACGACGACGACGACGACGAACCACCACCACCACCAACCCCTACCACGACGAGCAATGAACAACGGGCAACCACAACCACCTTAGTCAACGCACAGCCACCACTGTGTTGTTGCCACCGCCGCTGCTGCCGCCAGCCGAATTCTACAGCGTCACGCTGTAGAATGGGCTGGTCATCAGCAAAAATGACGCGCCGGTGCTGCTATAGGTCGCACAAGGTATGTCGTAGCGGCTACTACTGCTGCTGCTGCTGCTCATAGCGGCTGCTCAACAACTGCAACAGCTACATCGGCGGCTGTACCAGCTAACGTAGGAACGCCAGCAGCAGCGGCAGCGACGGCGATGGCAAGGCGGGAGTAATTGTGGGAGCGCAAGCAACTGCTCTTGCTGCTGCTGCTGCGACGGCACTGCTTGTCCCGAAGTAAAGCAATGAAGTGAACCTGTGGGCGCGCGGGAACGCCTGCAGCCGCCCCGCTCTGTCTCCAATGATGTAGCTCTCTCACTTTTTCCATCCCTCCACTTACTCTCTCTCTCTCTCTCTCTCTATATATATATATATATATATATATATTACCATCTCTCCCTGCAACCTCTTACTCCCCTTCTATTTCTCTGATTTTGTTCTCGTTCTCTGGCCCTCTGCCTTAGCCAATGCATATTGTTGTCGCTCTTTGCATATTTGGTTCCTTCTGCTGCGTCGTCCTACATGGTCCTCGTATGCGTATCGGATGCGTACTACCGCCGCTTCTCTAACGGAATACCACTCCCTCCCCCGCTCTACTCCCAACGTCAGCCGTCTCTCGCCCTGGTAGGACCCACTCTTAACTCTGTGCAGACTCTTCTCGCTTGGTACTCTTGTTCACTGCCTCCTGACTGATGATTCCGGGAATCGGTTGCCGCCAGTTTGTTTGAGTTCCTTCAATTTGATGTGGGCGCCGACATCATCGTCTGTGCTATTGTCTGTGTACTAGTAAACTGAGGGTTCCGTTTCTCCGCCGCCGTCGCCGCTGTCTTAGCACTTCATTGCTTAAACTATAATCAGGCTGGTATATATATATATTTATATATATATATATATGACGCACACATAAAGATAAAGCTATACTCATTACGTGTCGTGTCGGGATCGAACCCAACACACTAATCACGACATCAGAGTCCGCTGGCAATCATCTCTACCGTGCCGCCGACAACCGACAGACATGTGACAAAAACTAGGCCAAGACAGACAGAAAAACGATAAAAGGTATCCATAGCGAAAGAGACTGTGAGACTAAAGGAAAAACAACATCATTGACAGCGATTCAAAGGGCAGATGCTTCCCTTCAGACTCACATTCTTCCACTTAGAGCTGCTGACCGCGTTGTTCGCTGAGGCATATATTCTGTGAAAAAAATTGACACTTCTTAGCTGGGCGTCTCTACAAGTGCGCCGAGCAAACAAAGCTTCGTGCTCCGTTGCTTGATAACCAGTTTGGCAAGACGTCACACTTCTGAGTAGAAGCAGAATATAAATATATATATATATATATATATATATATATATATATATATATATATACATGTATATATATATACATGTATATATATACATGTATATATATGTATATATATATATACGCGTGACATGCAGTGGCTGTTACCTTGATCCGTCGCCGTTACTATGTCAACGGCATTTCTTATACACGTGCAGGAAATGAGACATGAAAACATAATCAATGCGATGACCACGATAGATTTAGACGGTTAAAAGCCTAAAAAACGCACGGCGCTTTGCACGCGCCCAGTCTACCACAAGACGCCGAGACCCTGCTAGCCGGTAATATTGACTTCAAGAGACCCCTTCACGTACAAGTTCCCGACTAAAAATCCTTAAGTTCACGTCGTTGTCGTCGTCGTGCGCAAATACTATCCGACCAAACCCTGTCGCTGCCACCGCCATGGCCACCATCATTTCTTCTTTGCGATTACACAGTATTGCGATTAAAATAGAGAAAATGACAAGAGAGCGGAGGAGAGAGAGAGAGTCGAAATGAAGAAGGGCAAAACAAAATATCTTTTCTGCTCAGCGCAGCCTGTGTCATCTGCTCTCTGTTACCACGCTGGCGGTCGACTATGCCAACCATAAGAAGAACGGACGGACGAACGAACAAATGGAGGGACTCGCAACAAGTTTGGACCTCATCATTCACCAGCACGCGCCACGATCGCACATCTGAAGTCGGTCGAGGAGATCGACCCGGCTTCGGATATCTCGATGCCGAGCGTAAGCGAGCGGATTAGCAGTGGTGAGCGGGGGAGTGGTGGAGGGGACGGCGGTGGGTTGAGGTCGGGCTGGGGTGTCGGTGGGGTGGTCGGAAAGCATACAACGACGTAACAAGATAAAACTGCCCGTTGCGTAAACGGTCGTCTTTTTTTGGCGCGTGTACGAAAATACCAAGACCACAACGTGGTTGTGGTCGTCCTAAGCATTTTCATCGTGATCGGGTTGTTGTTGTCGTCGTCGTTGTCTTTGTTGTTGTTGTTGTTGTCATCATCAACGTCGCTAAAGTAGAGTATGGATTAAGCGTTTGGTTTCGGCTTGTTCGAGCCGATGTAGGTAGAAAGAAGTAAGAGAGTAACAGCCATCAGACGCAGTGGCTGCTGCTGCTGATGTTGCTGATGCTACTGCTATAGAATCGCATGAAGGAGGAGAACATGAAGCGTGTCGGGACGGCGACTCGGCTCGTGCCGACGAGTTGCCAGCCTCAAACGCTGCCGCAGTGTTAGCAGCAAGCATCAGTCGATCAGTCCTCGGTCTCGGACTCATCAGAGGTGTTAATCGCAACAGACAAAAAGTCATTTCCAAGGCGATTATCCCATGTAATACATTTAACACGGCAGCAGCAGTAGCAGCAGCAGCAGCAACAACAACAGTAACAACAACAACCACAGCAATACAACAATGACAGCTACAACAAGCAAAGCAGCAGGATAAAAAGAAGAAGATAGGTAGATACCAATAGCAGAAACACCAACGACAACAAGGTCAATAATAATAATAACAGCATCAACAGCAACAGCAACAGCAATAACAGCAACAACAGCAACAACAACAACAACAACAACAACAACAACAACAATATCCACAAGAACTTCAACATCAGCAAGAAAATCAACAATATCAACAAGAGCATCCACAGCAGCAGAAGCAGGAGCGCCAATATCCCCCCTCCACCAAAGCAACGATTGACGTGGTCAAGAGCGAAAACTGACGTCAAGACAACGACCAGCTCGCTAACTATCCTCCCACATATCAACACACATCGACTGGCACACATCAACCATACACAACAACCATATACCACATGATGACGGCGATGATGATGATGATGAATTGAACTCGCAACTAGAAGGTTACGTTAGGGTCGTCGTTGATGGTCGGCTTGCCAACATGCAACTGCATCTGCCTCAGCTTTACCTCGCCAGCTCTACCACATCACACCGGCACCACCACCACCATCATTATTATTATCATCATCATCATCATCATCACCATAATAATCATCGTCTTCATTATAATCCAGCGAGGGCGGTCAAAGGCTATCAAAGATTAAATACTGGAGGATCAAATGATCTACTGGCAACGACAAAACAGAAGAAGGAATAGAAGACGACGACGACGAGGTTTGACGATATGACATGATATGAGCTGCGTCATCGGTTCTGCTCCGGATGGTCAGCTGGATTGTCGGAATTGTTCACGACCATGATCACTACTACCACCACCACCACCATAGCATGGCGAGACCAATGTATGTGGTCTGTCCGTCCGGTCGTGCATCGTTTGACAAGACGTTGCTGCTGGATTGTCGCTAATCCAATTTAAGAAGATTGACGGAAGAGAAGATTGAAAGCACAGTGTGCTAAACAAGCGAACGGAGAAGAACCGAACATTTGAGAGAACAACAACATCAACAACAACAACAACAACAACAACAGGTCAAGTAGATCTCATTGAACAGCCCCGTGGCCCGTTTGTGGTTACTGTTCGTGTTTACGTTGTTGCTGCTGCCGTGATGGCTGGTAATTGGGTTGTTGTTAATGATGTTGTTGTTGTTGTTGTTGTTGCTGTTATTGTGTTTGCTGCTGTATCTGGACTGAATCAGCAAACCATTGCTAATTTAACCTGCTTGGTATAGGTGTGTGGGCAAAACCACATCGCGTTACGGTACCGTTTTGTAAGACACGGCTGTTTTCATGTAAAGATAAATACTTGTTTGTTTGTTTGTGGTGAACTACCAGCAAGTAGGGTACAACGATTGCTGGTACTACTGCCTAACTTATTTTTGGAGGGTTAATCTGCTCACAGATATAGACTTCTTCAAAGCTAAGATAGGCCAAAACAAATTGAGCGTGTTGTTGCATTTTGTTGTTGTTGTTGCTGTTTTTGTTGTTGGCATTGTTCTGGCTGCTTGTGTGCTGCCGCGTATAAACAAAGTTATAACGACCACTTTGTTGACGATGGCAACAACAACAACAACAACAACCAGGTTTGTTGTGCGTCACGTACGCTCCAGGGATCGTCGACCGGGGCGGGAACCAGAAGTCGGGGATTTCCTGCCTGTTGTTGGTTGGCCCCGCTGGTGCGCGTTTCTCCTATCCGTCGCGAGCCAAAAAAGATGCTCCCAGCGACAACCGAGCGGTGACAGCGCTGGGAGTGGAATGATATTGGCGACGAGCCGCGCCATTTTGCATCCTCCTTCGTCCTCTGGCGTTACCGCTCTCGTCTCGACGTTATCCGACAATTTGTTCCAGGTACTGATGATGCTGGTGAGGATGATGATGATGCCGCTGCTGCTGCTGCTAGTGATAATAGACACGAACCGACAGACAGGCAGTTGAATGAATGGGAAAATGACCGTGTTATTTAGCGATAGCATGGTGTCGGCCACAGTTGCCGCCGCTGCAGGTCGCCGCTGCCGCCGCCGCCGCCGCCTTCAGGATAACGGACCTACCGACGTGTGGGGGGAAGGAAGCGATATCGTCGTCACTACTCCTTTAGTTAGTCACTTCTCGCCTCGACCAGAAACAACGTGTCAACGAGAGAAAGTACCACAAAGCACCACAACACCGCCCGCACACGTCCAAATGTGCCGCTTCCGTAGGCCATCAACGTCCAACACCCAACAGTGGCGTCCATCGTCGCCATCGGGAAAACGAGCCCAAACATCCGTTGATCGGCGGCCCGCCGATCGACCCGTCTGCCGGCGGGCCGTCGGCATAGACGCCCGAAAGAAAGGCGTTGACATCTCGAATAATTCAGGCGGTCTAGAACCTTAGCTAAAAACAAAACGAGCAGAGAAAACACAGAAGAATCTGCGCCAGAGGAAACGCGACGGTGATGAAAGTCAGCCTCGACAACAACGGGAACTGGAACGACAACAACGGCAGCAGCAGCAGCAACAGCAACAACAAGAATAGCACTCGTAGTAAAGAGACTAGCCGTGTGCAGTGGTTCAAACATCCACCCAACTACTACCACCACCCACCAGCAAGGGTAAAATACATCGTCCATCGTCTTTTCTAGGATAAGCAGGTCAATCGCTTTTCGGCAGTGTGTGTGACAAAAAACAAGCATGACAATGTGACACCGATCACGGAAAAAAAGGGACCTAGACTAAAAGACTCGGCAACACGGCGGCGCCGACGACGACAACAGCAATAACAACAACAGCAATAGCTACAAAATCAGCCGCGAGGACAGCAACAACAACAGCAGTCACAACAATAACGACTGGAGCCGCCCCACCAACAGCGACAGCGGCAACGTAGATGTGACAATATTGAGCAGCAACAACAACAACAACAACAACAGCGTACAAGGATAAACCAATGTAATAACTCTGACAGGCAATGGGCGCGGGGCCGATAGGTGAGACCGCCGATAAAAACATAGTGTTTTCGCTTTGAATTATGGCCATAGAAGTTCTGACGGTGAACAAACAGACTTGTCGGCCGTTCAGCGGGCGTCATGCGCCGCAAGTCCCCAAAGCTGGACTGGGCAGGGCAGGCTCCGATCCGGACAACGACAGCAACATAAAAAAATAGCTAGCGGAAGGAAGGAAGTTGAGTGGCGTTTCAATCGAGATTTGTATGCCTGTGCCTAGGAAAACTGCAGTGGGAGACAGTGAGAGGGCGAGAAAAGACAGCTTTAGAGTAAAGACACTTGACTTTATTTAGGTGCTAGGCTACACCCGAATGAAAAATCTATTTCATATATATATATAAGAAACGTAGATTCCCTAAGACACTTTTTTCACTGAACATGCGCAAACCTACACAACATTTCGTATACTAGTGATTTACAATGTAGCCGGTTATATATATATATATATATATATATATATATATATCAATGTATGTTGGACAGTTGCTACCTAAAAATATAACGCATACGTAGTGAACGGTGTTTTTTTTCTCATACGGCTGAATATTATCGTAGCGTCCTTTCAAGCGATGCTGCATTAGCAACCGCAACGAATACCGAAAGACAAAACATTTTTGATAACGATCGCATTTATATTATTGAGAACAGAAGAAACGCTTACATGATCCACATTTTAATCGTTCTCTCGCCCTAAGTGCGGTCCTTCTAAAAATGATCAACATTAGCGCACAAATAACAACAAGCGCTCGTTTTGTAGCTGATCCTGTTAAACCTGCGGTTTTTTTGGATTTGAGTGAAAGCCCAGCAGTGCTAGTACCACGTTCCGAACTGAGAATTCTTCTTCACGAGTAAGATGGAAGTAGAAAATGCCCAACTTTGCCCTCAGATACTTCTTACGAGGTGTTTGAGTAGGTTGAAGTAGCGCTAGTAACGGGCTGAGCTTGTTTTTGTTTCGTGACCAGTGACATTGTCGCCTGCTGCTACTGCTGAGAAAGATACCACGTCGCTGGGTGTATGTGTCTCTTTGCATACCTGCGAGCCAATTATAGTACACCGAGGTTGCTCTATTCGCATCCTACTTAGATATTCAACAATTGTACAGTTTAAAATGTTGGCTCTTCGTTTGTTGCGCAACGTGTCATAGAGTGTTATACGTGGCGTATGCTAACAAGCTAACGATAAACGTTGACTGACCAATCCGCTAAATTTTCATCCACATCGCCATGCTGAATGTGTAGAGCGCCCACGGCCGATTGGTTCACTCATGATAGAACAAATTAACAGCAACGGCAATAATAACAACGACAATCATGATAGCCGCAACGACAACAACCACAACAATCATGATAGCCGTAACAACAACAACAACAACAACAACTACAACATTCATGATAGCCGTAACAACAACAATCATGATAGCCGTAACAACAACAACAGTAGATATTATGCTAGTATTTAGTTGTGCTGCTGCTGCTGCTGTTGTCGTTGACGTGTGGTACATACATCTTAGTCACCCACGGCAGACACAACTGGTTCACATGCTGAAGCAATCGAACGAGCCAGTGAGGGGCTAAGTGAGTATGGGATAATACGCATTGCGAGCGACGGCATCAATCAGACGGTGGTGGTGGTGGTGGTAATGGTGATTCGCATCCACAAATCAATTGGCGATCAACAGTAATCACAGCGATTTGCCTCTGATCACGTTATTCGTATCATCGACGTAGTTAGTAGTCGTGGTCGTCGTGGTGGTGGTGGTGGTGGCGATCGTAGCCGATACTCGGAGTGGCTGTCGCATCGCCACCCCAACTAACGTCTGCTGTCGTGTACTGTAATTGCGACTCGATTTGGACGGCCGCATTGTATCGTATCGTATTCGGCATCATCGTGTGGTCACCGATACATTGTCGAATGTCATCTCCATGGCCACTCTGCCTCGTCTGCTGCTCGTGCTCATACACTACCCAGCCACAGTGTAGGCGGACTGGCAAGAGGGGAGCACTGGCTCGCTAGGCATCGTCCCTGCCTTGAAGATTTCCGTCTCGTCTCCTTTGCCGACGCACATGCGTACGCAACTATATACTTGCATGCGTATATATATATATATATATATATATCTTCATTATCGTCTCCTATGCGATATCTCTATAGAGAGACAATCGCGTCAAGGTATTTCGCCACGAATATCACCACTCCTGCTACTTCAGTGGTTTGCGATCACCTGTGATTTGATATCGAACCATCATCGAGCACCCACTCACTCGTTCACTTACTCATCCACCTGCGGCGCACACCCAGCCCAGCCAGTTCTACTGAACGCCATTTTTCGTTCAGCGTTTACCGTTGTATCCGTTGTCTATCATCTATTTGGGAGTGTTGAGTGTGGGGAGAGGGGGAGGGGGAGGGGGGGCGGCCTCTGATCACTTCTTGCAGCACCAGCAGTGAAGACTTGTTCTCCTTTGTTTTGTGTTGTCGTGTCGCCTTGTTCTTATGCTTTTCGGATTGTGACAAGGAGACGTTCCTCTCTCTCTCTCTCTCTCTCGCTCGGGTTCATAGCGTGTCTGCCTTGTAGACTCCTCGCGAGGACGATCACCGATCAACCACAACGACAACGCCTTCAGCCTTTGTCTGTCCTACCTCGCGGAGGGGAATGCATCAACCCCCTATCCCCCCCCCCCCCCCTGCTCCTCGTTCGACCTCCACTCTGAGCTCAGTGCGTACGCGACTGATGAATGAAGACATCTCAATTTGCAATTTGCCCAGACAATTGGTTCTATTGACTGTTGTCATGAGAGATGTTAGCCGTCGGTGTTGCTGTTGTTGTTGTCCTCGATATATTCGCCGGAATTGTCATCTTTGATCGTCCTTAGCTCTCCGCCACTTTTTCCTTTGGGTGCTCTCTCTTTCTCTCTATATATATATATATATATGTATATGTATATGTATATATATATATAAATGGCCGAGGCACGCGCCGAAAGCCGACAAAGAGCGGATCGCAGGCCAACAGGCAGTACGCAGTTGTTGTCAACACCGCGAAAGGACCGAGTCGCTCGACTTGTAGGCCCACGACATAGAGGTGACAGATCATGGTGGGTCGTCGTCGTTGTCGTCGTCGCCGCTGTCGTTGTTGTTACTGCTGCTGCCTCTTATGTTGATGTTGTTGTTGTTGTTGTCGTTGCCATTGTTGTATTAATACCACAGGTTGACGTCCATAGACGAAAACGTTGTATTGTACTTATATCATGTTGTCGCAACAGCAACAACAGTAACAACAACAACTAGCTTAACTACAACGAACTGCTGCTTCAGCAATGACGAAAACGACGATGACGACATAACATACTAGCAACAATAACAACAAAATAATCGCAATGACACAAACAGCCGTTACCCAGATTGCAGAGAGAGAGAGAGAGAGAGAGAGAGACACGCAACGACACGCAGAAACCGAAAAAGAATGGGCATTGTCATCATTCCCTGTGACGGCAAAAACATCGCTTCAACCCGAGAGTAAAGGAAGATCTGCAGGCGTTGTCACAGCAACAGCTGCCATGTAGAACAGGCGAGAGACATAAGAAGGGGGCGGGTAGATTTTGCTGCATTTCTGGTCGACTCTGACCCTATGAGGGTCTGATCATTTTAGGCAGACTAAGAAATTACACCAAAAAAATTCGGCCGAGCCGTACGCAAGGCCTTCGCCGTCCTGGTCCCGGCGATTCCGTAATTAGCCGCTATTGACTATCGTTTGTCGCCATCAGCATTAGCAATCGGTAAATCGAAAAGA